>OX596073.1:10254691-10470732 GCA_951394005.1 Protophormia terraenovae
TTTATTTACCGACTTATGAAGGATTTTAGATTTTTCATATAAAATTTCGATTTTTGGTATGAAAAAGTAGTGATCACAAATAATGGCCCTTTTTCCATTTAAACGCTTATTTACCGACTTATGAAGGATTTTAGATTTTTCATATAAAATTTCGATCTTTGGTATGAAAAAGTAGTGATCACAAATAATGGCCCTTTTTCCATTTAAACGCTTATTTACCAACTTATGAAGGATTTTAGATTTTTCATATAAAATTTCGATTTTTGGTATGAAAAAGTAGTGATCACAAATAATGGCCCTTTTTCCATTTACACGCTTATTTACCGACTTATGAAGGATTTTAGATTTTTCATATAAAATTTCGATTTTTGGTATGAAAAAGTAGTGATCACAAATAATGGCCCTTTTTCCATTTAAACGCTTATTTACCGACTTATGAAGGATTTTAGATTTTTCATATAAAATTTCGATTTTTTGGTATGAAAAAGTAGTGATCACAAATAATGGCCCTTTTTCCATTTAAACGCTTATTTACCAACTTATGAAGGATTTTAGATTTTTCATATAAAATTTCGATTTTTGGTATGAAAAAGTAGTGATCACAAATAATGGCCCTTTTTCCATTTAAACGTTTATTTACCGACTTATGAAGGATTTTAGATTTTTCATATAAAATTTCGATTTTTGGTATGAAAAAGTAGTGATCACAAATAATGGCCCTTTTTCCATTTACACGCTTATTTACCGACTTATGAAGGATTTTAGATTTTTCATATAAAATTTCGATTTTTGGTATGAAAAAGTAGTGATCACAAATAATGGCCCTTTTTCCATTTAAACGTTTATTTACCGACTTATGAAGGATTTTAGATTTTTCATATAAAATTTCGATTTTTGGTATGAAAAAGTAGTGATCACAAATAATGGCCCTTTTTCCATTTAAACGCTTATTTACCGACTTATGAAGGATTTTAGATTTTTCATATAAAATTTCGATCTTTGGTATGAAAAAGTAGTGATCACAAATAATGGCCCTTTTTCCATTTAAACGCTTATTTACCAACTTATGAAGGATTTTAGATTTTTCATATAAAATTTCGATTTTTGGTATGAAAAAGTAGTGATCACAAATAATGGCCCTTTTTCCATTTAAACGTTTATTTACCGACTTATGAAGGATTTTAGATTTTTCATATAAAATTTCGATTTTTGGTATGAAAAAGTAGTGATCACAAATAATGGCCCTTTTTCCATTTAAACGCTTATTTACCGACTTATGAAGGATTTTAGATTTTTCATATAAAATTTCGATTTTTGGTATGAAAAAGTAGTGATCACAAATAATGGCCCTTTTTCCATTTAAACGTTTATTTACCGACTTATGAAGGATTTTAGATTTTTCATATAAAATTTAGATTTTTGGTATGAAAAAGTAGTGATCACAAATAATGGCCCTTTTTCCATTTAAACGCTTATTTACCAACTTATGAAGGATTTTAGATTTTTCATATAAAATTTCGATTTTTGGTATGAAAAAGTAGTGATCACAAATAATGGCCCTTTTTCCATTTAAACGTTTATTTACCGACTTATGAAGGATTTTAGATTTTTCATATAAAATTTCGATTTTTGGTATGAAAAAGTAGTGATCACAAATAATGGCCCTTTTTCCATTTAAACGCTTATTTACCGACTTATGAAGGATTTTAGATTTTTCATATAAAATTTCGATTTTTGGTATGAAAAAGTAGTGATCACAAATAATGGCCCTTTTTCCATTTAAACGCTTATTTACCGACTTATGAAGGATTTTAGATTTTTCATATAAAATTTCGATTTTTGGTATGAAAAAGTAGTGATCACAAATAATGGCCCTTTTTCCATTTAAACGCTTATTTACCGACTTATGAAGGATTTTAGATTTTTCATATAAAATTTCGATTTTTGGTATGAAAAAGTAGTGATCACAAATAATGGCCCTTTTTCCATTTAAACGTTTATTTACCGACTTATGAAGGATTTTAGATTTTTCATATAAAATTTCGATTTTTGGTATGAAAAAGTAGTGATCACAAATAATGGCCCTTTTTCCATTTAAACGCTTATTTACCGACTTATGAAGGATTTTAGATTTTTCATATAAAATTTCGATCTTTGGTATGAAAAAGTAGTGATCACAAATAATGGCCCTTTTTCCATTTAAACGCTTATTTACCGACTTATGAAGGATTTTAGATTTTTCATATAAAATTTCGATTTTTGGTATGAAAAAGTAGTGATCACAAATAATGGCCCTTTTTCCATTTAAACGCTTATTTACCGACTTATGAAGGATTTTAGATTTTTCATATAAAATTTCGATTTTTGGTATGAAAAAGTAGTGATCACAAATAATGGCCCTTTTTCCATTTAAACGCTTATTTACCGACTTATGAAGGATTTTAGATTTTTCATATAAAATTTCGATTTTTGGTATGAAAATATAGTGATCACAAATAATGGCCCTTTTTCCCTTTTATTTATTTATTTAGTCTTTAGATACAATATTATCCTTACAGACTAGCATTAAATTTAAAATAAATTATTTAAAAACAATTTAAATTCCCTTATGAATGATTTTAGATTTTTCAAGAAAGAATTCGATTTTTTGTATGAAAAGTTAGTGATCACAAATAATGGCCCTTTTTCAATTAAATTGCTTATTTACCGATGAGGGATTTTAGATTTTTCATATAAAATTTCGATTTTTGGTATGAAAATGTAGTGATCACAAATAATGGCCCTTTTTCCATTTAAACGCTTATTTACCGACTTATGAAGGATTTTAGATTTTTCATATAAAATTTCGATTTTTGGTATGAAAAAGTAGTGATCACAAATAATGGCCCTTTTTCCATTTACACGCTTATTTACCGACTTATGAAGGATTTTAGATTTTTCATATAAAATTTCGATTTTTGGTATGAAAAAGTAGTGATCACAAATAATGGCCCTTTTTCCATTTAAACGCTTATTTACCGACTTATGAAGGATTTTAGATTTTTCATATAAAATTTCGATTTTTGGTATGAAAAAGTAGTGATCACAAATAATGGCCCTTTTTCCATTTAAACGTTTATTTACCGACTTATGAAGGATTTTAGATTTTTCATATAAAATTTCGATTTTTGGTATGAAAAAGTAGTGATCACAAATAATGGCCCTTTTTCCATTTAAACGCTTATTTACCGACTTATGAAGGATTTTAGATTTTTCATATAAAATTTCGATCTTTGGTATGAAAAAGTAGTGATCACAAATAATGGCCCTTTTTCCATTTAAACGCTTATTTACCGACTTATGAAGGATTTTAGATTTTTCATATAAAATTTCGATTTTTGGTATGAAAAAGTAGTGATCACAAATAATGGCCCTTTTTCCATTTAAACGCTTATTTACCGACTTATGAAGGATTTTAGATTTTTCATATAAAATTTCGATTTTTGGTATGAAAAAGTAGTGATCACAAATAATGGCCCTTTTTCCATTTAAACGCTTATTTACCGACTTATGAAGGATTTTAGATTTTTCATATAAAATTTCGATTTTTGGTATGAAAATATAGTGATCACAAATAATGGCCCTTTTTCCCTTTTATTTATTTATTTAGTCTTTAGATACAATATTATCCTTACAGACTAGCATTAAATTTAAAATAAATTATTTAAAAACAATTTAAATTCCCTTATGAATGATTTTAGATTTTTCAAGAAAGAATTCGATTTTTTGTATGAAAAGTTAGTGATCACAAATAATGGCCCTTTTTCAATTAAATTGCTTATTTACCGATGAGGGATTTTAGATTTTTCATATAAAATTTCGATTTTTGGTATGAAAATGTAGTGATCACAAATAATGGCCCTTTTTCCATTTAAACGCTTATTTACCGACTTATGAACGATTTTAGATTTTTCATATAAAATTTCGATTTTTGGTATGAAGAATTAGTGATCACAAATAATGGCCCTTTTTCCATTTAAACGCTTATTTACCGACTTTAGATTTTTAGTATGAAGAAGTAGTGATTTTTGGTATGAAAATTTAGTGATTTTATTTTTTTTTATTTTAAAAATTCTTTTGTGATAAATTTCTTGTGAAAGTCTTGTAATCTTTAACACTTTATATAACATATATTTGCTAACAATGACATAAATATTTCCTTATATATCCTAAAATTCTGAACGTGATTTGAAATAAATGGCTTTAATTTATAGTTAAAGATTTTCTTGCTATCACAACTTTATAAAATATTATTACATAATAAAATACTTTAAATTTCAAAGAAAATCTGCAAATAATACTTAAAACATACTTAGACCTTGTTGAAAAATATCCTTAAAGTATCCTGTTTAGTATATTCTTTAACTAAAGCTAAACAATAACAAATGGTCAAGCATAAAGAGATACTTGAAAAAAAACAAAAGAAAAAAAAAATCCGTAGATCAAGATAAAAGTAAAGTAGTAGAAAGGCAGACAGACAGACGGACATACTTAAAAAGAAAGTGTGTGGACAAAAAGCAAATGTGCAGCACCTGGCATTAGAAGACTTAAAGATTTGCTTATACTTAAAGGAAAGTTCTTAAGAGTTGAGATATTTTTTTTCTTTGAAATTTTATATAAGACATAAAAATATGCAAATTCCTTACACACGTGCTTAAGGAAGTGTTTTAAAGAAAATTATGTTTAAAAAAAAGAGTTTTTTGGAAATGCTTAACATATGGATTTTTGGAGAAAAAAAGTAATAAAAGAATTTTTTTATAAAACTATATTTCCTTTAGAGCTGGACATGTGTAAGAGTTGATATTTACTTGATACTAATTGTTATTTATAAGAATTTTTGTTTCTTATTCTGTGACACAAATTTTGAATGCTATTAAAGGTTTTTGTTATAAAATCTGGTGATTTTAAAAAACATATGCTTTTTAAAATTAAGAAAAAATAATGTGTTGATAGTTTGTTTTTTAGAAGTTACATTTCTATTATTTTAATTTGTTATTTATTTCTTTAGAAATAAATTATTACGATTTAAAACCAAGTGTCCTTTTTTTTATATTCTTTTATTGGAGTTAAATTAACAGCTGTTAAATCCTTTTTAGTTTTCTTGGCTTAAAAAAACTATAATATTGTATTTAATTGCCTTAAAGGTTTGTTTTTTATTTTGAACATCTTTTGTTTATAGGGAAATGAAATTAAAAAAAGAAACTAAAACAATAAAACATTTTATCGATTTGTTGATGTCTGTATTTTTGTTACCTTCAAAATGATAATAATGAGAAACAATACAAGGTGCTTTTTTTGGCTTAAATATTAATCCTTTGAGGTAAAAGGATGTTTATAAGTACATGTCTTTTAATAAAAAATATATTTCTGGCTTAAATATATTTACAATGAATTTCAAAATTAAATTCTTAGGAAGGACCAAAAGCTTAACGATTTTATATTTTTCAAGTTTTTCATATAAAATATAAATTTTTTGGTATGAAAAATTAGTGATCACTTATATAGGCCCTTTTTCCATTTAAACTTTTATTTACTGACTTATGAATGATTTTAGATTTTTCATTAAAATATAGATTTTTGGTATGAAAAGTTAGTGATCACAAATTGAGGATCTTTTTTCATAGTTCTTAAGTAAAAGGAGCGAATGCTATTTTCTATTAAATATTTTAAAAATTCTTTTGTGATAAAATTCGTGTGAAACTCTTCTAATCATTAACACTACATTATATTTTAGATATAGCTTAAATATAGTTAGAATCAATTTTAAAATTAATTTCTTACGAAAGACCAAATGCTTAACGATAAAGTTATGCTGGTTTTAGGTTTTATATGGCACTCCTTTTAAGTCTTTTCTTATCAATATGTTAAGTATGTCCCAATAAATTTTCTACATAGTAAAACCTTCTAAAGCACACTCTCACACTTTTTTATTTCTTCCTTTTGATCCTTTCTTAATTAATTGCTAAAATTGTTGTTATAACTTTAGGAAACTTTTAGTCATTTCCTCTTTAAAATGTTCATAAAGAATTATCTTCCTCTGTTATACAATTTCGAAAATTCGAAGGACCAAATATATCATGATTGGGTTATGTTAGTTTAGAGTTTTTTTTAACGTTCATTTCAGGATTTCTGTGAGCCTTGTATTTGCTATATGCAACTTAATTTTTTACCTAACAGAGCCTTCAATGCGTATTTTATATTTTCATTATGTTTTTTCTTTAAAAACAGTTTTTAAGGACCAAATGATCAGTAGTTCAAAGGACCAAATAACAAGTTTGTAGTTTGTTAGTTTCGTGTTTTTTTGGTGAATTTTTTTTTATGGAAATCTCTGATCTTTGAATGATATTGGTTTAACAGAATATTAAACATAATCGTGACAGAAGTGTCATCACTTCTTGAATTTATTATTTAGATCCCTTTTACTTTGTGAACATTTTTGTTTACCTCTTTGTAAGGTTATTCAAATCTTATATAAATTTTCATTTAAAATGCTCTTAATACAAATAATTTCTATGTTTTAAAACATTAAAATTGTACAAAAATTTAGCAGTTTCAAAGGACCAAATAGTCAGTGGTTTGAAGGACCCCAGAAGTTTATTTAGTACTAATTAACCCGAAGGTGTATAGTCAGCGTATTGGCAATTGTCACTTTACTGGCTCTGTGGAAAGCGGGAAGAAGACGACATTAAAAATGTTTAATTGACTCATTGTAACCAGTAAAGTGGTTGTGTGCGCGAAAAAGTTTCACTATGTAGCCGTTTTGTATGTAAAAATGGCCACCTCGTAGTCCTGGAAGTACCTTTTGTCTCTTAATGGAACCTTCGTTAGTCGTGAAGATAATTGTGTGCGCATAAAAGTGACACCATACCATGTATTCGTTGAGGTGGCAATAGACTTCCTCTTAGGACAAACCCATATTAAACTGACTAGTCACGTAGCCAATAAAGTGACTAGTGGTATCCTAATATAGTCGGTTAGTTAACTTGTACGCAACATCCACCATAGACAGCTGGGACCAAATAGTCTCTGGTTCGAAGGACCTAAAAACAAGTTTTAACCATTTTAGTTTATGGTTTTTGTAACATACCTTTAGGAGACTCTCACAATCTTTGAATATTTTAAGTCTAACAGAAAATCAATATAATAGAGCCTTTAAAATCGTAACTATTTTATGGATGCTTTCTTCTGAAAAATAGTAAACATTTCTTTTATGTTAAGATCCTTATTGATAGGAGAGTCGAAATAATGATATCAGTCTGTCTGTTGAAATCAGTTTTTAGAAATCCCCAGTTATCGGATATATATGTTTTATACATCAAATTGTAGGGAATATTCCTTAAAAGAGAGCTAATAGAAATGAGCAAAATCGGTTAATAGATAACTGAGATATTGGGAAAAAGATACCCCAAAAAACGTATTTGTTGTCGGCATTTCTAGCCAGCGACTTAATTTTTGCACAAAAAAAAATCAAAACCTTTTAATTTTTTTGCTGAATAAATTAAAAAATCGGTAAATTAATATCCGAGATATCGGCCCAAATAGGCTTTTGTTTAAGCTACAGATTTTTATTTTTATATAGATAAATGTATAGCAAGAATTCAAAAAAAGTTTAGTACTTATTAATAATACGATCACGATTTTACTGAGAAACCCCTTGCTGCAGAATTTTTTCATTATAAAAACTTTAAAATCCAAGTGTTTTTTCCCCTAAAAATTGGTTAAAATTTAATTTGACATTAAAATTTATTTAACTAATCATCATTGGTAGAATTAGTTAGTTTGGCTTTATTTTTCAGATAGCATCTGTAAACTTTTATTTTATCCTTAAAAAAAGAAGACTCCAACAACCAAAATTCATATGTCTTTAACCTAAAGGGTTTCTTACCAGCTACTTTTTTATGTGAACATTTAGACAAGCAGATTTTTATTAAAAAACAACTGCTCCATACATTCAAAAAATTACTTAAAGGATTCTTGGCCAAAAGACGAAAAAAAAAAAAAATACTCACACTTTTTGGGAAGAAACAACAACAACAAAAACACAACACACAATATTCAGATGTACTTTTTTAAGTTAACCCTTTAATATTTGTTGTTGCTGGCTCATTAGTGTTGGCAGTTGGTCATTACGTATGCACGCATGCGCGTTAGCAGATGCCATTCACTCACTCACTCAGTCAGTCACTTGAAAAACCATCATCATCAAATACTTTATACACACTTTTACCTATACACTTCTTTACTTTTAATTTAAAGTCTTTAAAAGAAGAAAAAGATGACAAGCCTTAAATTGTAAGAAAGAATCATCAAGACTCTTTCTTACACACTCAAAAAAAGGGGTCAAGAGCTGTAAATAACACCTTTGATTTGTCCTTCTGTTCATAAAGGGAAAAATTAAGTTTATTTTTTTTTTTTTTTTTTTGGTTAAAAGAAACTAAATTGAATTACTTATATTTTATTCTCTAAGTATAATTTTTTATAAAAAACATAAGCAGTTGCATTTTGTTTTAAACTAAATTTTGTTGACCATCTGATTGTTGTCTTAAGATAAATATTTTTTTGTTTGAAAATAACAAACACATTTGTTTTTTGTTGGTAATAAGAATTGTTAGGTAAGAAATAAAAATTAGTTAAAAAATAAATGTTAGAAAAAAACCAAAAAGGATTAAAATTAAAAATTGAAAGGGAATTAAATAGCCGAAATATTTTTCAATTCAAGACAGGGTTAAGTAATAAATAAAAAAATAAAAAATAAACAGCTGCCAACAGGCGCCAAAGTAGGAGAGTCTTGGTATTACTTTTTTAGGAGTTTTTTTTTTTTTTTAATTTAATTAATAGATGTGTTTAGTTTTTTGATTAAGGAAAATAATTAAGTCTGACATTAGTAGAATGTTAAAATTAATTATTCATTAAAAATTTAGGAATTTTATGATAAGAAGGGTAAATCTATAACTTTCGTAATATGTCATATTCTCTTTGTGTCGATCACTGCTTTAAATGATGTTGTTACCCAGCAAAAAAGGAACTGAAAAAGAGCTGAAAAAGTCATGAATTTAACATTGTGTTGGCATTGGAAGGAAGTACTTACTGGTGCAAAAGAGCTGCAGAAGTTCTTTTTTTAACCCATGGTTGTCATTTGTAGGATGTTCTTCTTTTATGCTTCTTTTTCATTTCTTTTGAAGTACTTCCTTTAAAACTAAGTTTACAAAATTTTTTTACAAAAATTCAGTTTTAGCCTTATTAAGACAATAAAAATGCATTAAAATTTATAAAATTTTATTTTTCTTAGAAATTATTAACGTTTTTTCCAGCTAAAATTTCATTTATTTTCACTTTTTTGGAACTTATTATTAAGAACTTCCAAAAAAAGTTTAAAATATGCACTTTGTTCTACTTTTTAAGTGGTGAAAATTTTCTTTTTTGGAAGCTCTTGATCGTTTTTTTGCTGGGAATTGATATATTCTAGTGAGCTTTTTTCATTTGATATTTTTATGACATGATTTAGAAAAAATTATATTTTGGAAAATTAAACTTTGGCTCCTATCTTAACAACAACAGTTTCCAGAGTAAATTTATCTGAATAAAATATATTACTTTGTATGGATTATAGAACCTAGTACTCCACCCAGAGAAAAATTATAGTTTTGCATTGCATAGTGGTTCCAAAACGCTTTTTTAACTAATTCTGTAACTTTTGAACCGTTGGAGATGTCTAAATAAAATTTGCTTACAAAAGTATGAGAAATAGCTTAATTAGGCTAGAGAAGGTCATGTTTCTTTTGGGTTTTAAACAAAAGTATAAATTTTTTATACAAGTATTTAGTGTCTAAGAAAAGGTTAAAATATGGAGATTGATAATTCATAAAACAAAGTTAGTGAAATGTAATTTAATCGCAAAATTTCTCGAAGAACTTAAAATTTTGCATTTCTGTTGTTTTTTTAAAACATAAAGTTAATATTTCAACTTTAATAAAATTTAAACGAATAATGATATTTTATTGATATTTTAATATAATATTTATAAACTTGTCCTAAAGTCAGAGAATTAAAAAAAACTCCCACTTTTTACATGAAATTACCCAAAATCTCAATCCGTATAAAACATGTTTAAAAAATTTACTTTTTTCATTGAAATGGTCACCTTGTCGTTATAAGGGATGTCCGTCAGAAAATACTTTTTGGGTGTTTACCTTACGTATGGAGCTATATTATTAAAGTAATTTTAAGTCGATTCCAGCGTTGCAATTTGAGAACTTAACAAAAAAATTTAAAACGATTTTTTAAAATTGACAAAGTTTGGATAGGGCTTGTGGGCAGACCTTTGCCCCAAGCATCTCCGGATTTACTTTATATGCATTTGCATTAAGATTTCTTTTGAAAACATTAAAAAATGATTAGCCAAGAACAAAATGCCAAATTTATGAGTGAATAAATATTGCAACCTTTTTGGGAAAAAACCCAAAAAATTTAAAATTTTTTTAAAGTTCCAAATTCAGATTAATATAACTTGTTAACGAATTCATATATTTATATGATTTTTGCAGCAATATTATTTATATATTTGTAGGGAATCTGGCGAATATTTAAAAAAATTTGTAGGGACAATATTAAGTCCGCCAAGTTAAATTAAAAAAAAACGAAGCAAAAGATGGGGTAAAAATTTATTTTGACCTGAATATCTCTTAAACTGAAGAACAATTTTATAGAAATTTGCAAGAACTATATATAAATAAAATTTCTTTTCCGTGATATAAATTAATTTTTGGCAATTTTTTTTTTAATTACATACCCGAGGTGACCAATTTTGGAGGCCCACCCTTTACCCACCTGACCCGCTAGGGGCATGTACTCCTTTAAATCAACTCGAAAACATCTCACCTCTGACTATGTGAAATTTTATTGAAATATCTCAAGCGGTTGAAATGTTACATAATTAATTAAAAAAAAAATAACGTTTTGGAACCACTGTGCATTGTTACGGAAACATATTATGTTAAAATTTTTGTATATGGAAAGTAAAGTATTGTTTTCGTAATAAAATTATTTTTGTGATAAATATAAAATATGTTTATCACAACCACTAATAGGTTCCTCTTTACTTAACTCTGGAATAAGATACAATAAATTAAATTAAAAAACAGACAGACAGACAGACAGACAGACAGACAGACTTACGAACACAGATTCACTTTTATACATAGAGAGCACTTAAACCGAACTTGTGGTTATCCATATAGAACAGTTGAAAACTTGGTTATTTATAAAAACAAAATGAAATACCAAAAGTGAAAAAATCCGTATAATTAAACTATGATTCCTAACTCCTCGGGAAACAATTGTAATATTGGTGTTTAAAAGTTTTTAAATATTTTAGTTAACAGTTTTTTACATCTTTAACGTTCGAAGGTTAAAAAGTACCAAATTATTTTTATTATATTTTAGTAGTGAAGAATGAGATTAATAGGGCTTGTGGATTCTTAACACGGAAACATATGTCTTTACTTTCATATTTGAAAGTTAATTATTATTACAAAAAATTCAAAGAGTAATATTATAATAACGAAAAAGTGCCACAAAGTCCCCTTTTATGGATTCGCGTTCACTTGCCATCATATATATTTTATTTCATGATTTTAAGTTAGATATTATAGAAAATTCAAAAAGTACCATTAGAAGAACAGAAAAGTTTCCAAAAGTCTTCCCTCTTGAATTCCTATCTACATAGGACCATATACATATATTTAATTTTATGTTCAATATTCTAAAAGTACCATTAGAAAATCGTAAAAAGTACCAAAAAGTTCTTTCTTATGAATTCTCACTCATTTATGACCTTTTTTTTCTTTAATTTCATGTTTCCAAATTCATTATTATAGAAACAAGTAACACAAAGTCCTCCTTTTGAATTTTTACTCACATTCATGTTTTTAGGTTCAATATTATAGAAAATTCTAATAATACCATTTGAAGAATGAAAAAGTACCACAAAGTCCCTGTTATATATTTTTATTTAATTAGGATCATACATCTTTTATTTCATGTTTTTTGGTTCAATATAATAAAACATTCAAAATGTAGGATTAGAAGAACAAAAAAGTATCACAAAGTACCATGAATTTACACACTTAGTACTAGATTTACTAAAGTACATGATTCTATGTTTAATATACGATGATAAAAAATAAATCTAAAAACAAATTAATTTTTATTTTTATAAAAAAATAAAGATCTCAATGAATTTCTAAATCGTACTGTGATCTAATTTTAAAATATTCATTAAAAGTACCAAAAACAGATACGACTTTTACATCTTAAACGTTCGAATTTCCAAAAAGTACCAAACTTATATTCGCCAATTTTAAATAAGGTATTATTGTGATGATCATTTTATTTATATGCTTAGTGGATTAACAGATAGATAGGGTGCCAAAAAAGGAACCAAAACACTATTTTTATCTTTTTGCTTCCTAAAAATACTGAATTTAAAAAAAGTACCAGACACCTATTCGATTATTTTTTAAATGAATGACAATAACTATTAAACTTTTTGTATGTCTATTAGTTAAGGAGATATAAGGTTACCGAATTTACCCGTTTTATATTCGAATTTCTAAAAGTCCGTTCTTAGAAGATGTGTAATCTGGGTGTCTTGTAGAGTCATTTTTTAGTTTATAATTACTTTTTTAACATAACAAAATATTTATCTAAAACTCCCCAAAGTATATATATTCTGAGTCCTCGTAAAATTCTAAAGCGATCTTGCTATAGCAGTCCGTCTGTCTGTCTATTGAAAGCAGAATAAATCTCAGGGTGGATCTAGAGAAATGAAATTTGACTCTTTCTTATGCAAGGTTTGTTTAGTATTGAAAATAATTAAAATCGATTCAAAAATAAGAAAATTATGAGCACAAATACTAGAAAAACTTAGTATACGTCGTAACTGTGTTTCATACTTTTTGAAATGAAACTTTGTATAAATAGTTCAGGGGTCGATTTAAACTCGGAAACCAAAAATTAGCGCGATCCGCTAATTTTGAATCAGGGTGACACAAAGAGTTGCAAATGGTGACTATAGTAGCTTAGGCCAAGTCGAATATAAAAATTGTACTTGTTTTTTTTTTCTTAGAACTCAGTTTGTAACACAAATCTACTTAAAAGTCTTCAAAATCGAATCACTGTTCCATAGATTTCAAAATAATCATAAATTATTTTCCCAGGCTTAAAAATAAAGTGTTTAATTTTCAAAATCAACAAAAAGGTGTGAATTTTTCATGATCAAATTTTATTTACCTTAAATAAAAATAATAAACTAAAACAAATACTTACTAATAAAAATGTAACATTTATATAAACCAAACATTCCTAGAAAATCGAAAATACAAACGAAAAGTAAGAAACACTAAAAAAAAGGATTTGGTCAGAGGCGACAATGAAAAAACCAAACGGACTATAACGTTAACAGATGTTCCACACCTTTAAGGAAAAATAAACAAAATTTCTATGGATTTGCATGTGTAAGAGAACAAACATTTACATTATAAAGTCACGGACAAATAAGTGATGAAAATGTTGGAAAAAAATTAAAGAAAAACTAATTTAAATGTCAATAATAAACAAAATGATAATAATAATGATAAAGAAGGTCAGCAGCGTTAGATGGATGGATCATTAAACAATTTAACAAGGTGAATTTTAAAACACTAGAAAGGTAAAAGAAGTCACGCATCATAGAAAAAAAAAATAAATATAAAAAAAAAAAACAATAATAAAAATCCAAAAGAAAATTTCAAATTTTAATGAAAACAAAAATATGAAAAAATTTAGTCAAACACGTTTAAACGTTTTTCTTTTTCTAAAGACAACCTGTAATATTTTAAAATTATCCTGGTTTCATTTATAAAGAGGTCCTTGTAAAATTGTATAAATAAATAAGCAGGTTTTTCCCTGCGTGTTACTATTTATTCAAAAAATACAAATTATTTCTACATAGTTGTGTGAATTGTTTTCATTGTTCTTTATGTTATTGTAATTTCATATATCTCTGTTAAATTCTATTTGATCCTGACCAGCCTGTTGCATACTCTATTCATAAGAGCACACACTCTCTTTACAATATTGACCATTCTTTGGTTTTCTAAGAACAAATTGAATTGCAGCTGCATATTTGCATATGTCTAACACTGTGGGTGTTATTTAGTACAACAATAGATGTAGTTGTTTTTCATTTAAATGAATAGTTTAGACTCGTGCGTTTTTAAGGATTATTAAGGACCTGTTTGTTAAACAAGCGGAACAACACACTTGCTATAAGTTGAGTATTCAGGTTGAAATTGAGGGAAGAGAAAAAAAAAACATATTTTAAAAATTTATGTATTTTGATGTCCTTGAGAAAACCACAATTGTATAGACTGTACTTTTTTTGAATTTGTAAAAATTCTAAAATAAAAAGTCCTTGTTTATAAATAGTTCTAAAAAGAAATTAAAGCTGATTATTAGGAGATCAAAACACTAGGAATGTTTTTGTAAAATTTATTAATATTAAATTTTTGTGACCAATCAATATTTATAGTTAGTATTTTTTTTACTAAAACCTTTTTAAAAAACCTACTCAATTTCTAAACGAATTTTGAAAATTTTTCTTCCATATCCTTTATAAAGAAATATATTTTTGTTAGCGAAAGACTTTTAAAATTTTCCTCATCTTAATGCTCCAATTGAAATATATCCCTTTTACAATTTCAAACCAAACACTATCATAACATCCTTTTCTCTTAAAAACTTCTTATTTACCCCAGTAAATCCTTTCAGTTCTGCAACAAAAGATCGAAAGAGTTAATAGTTAATAAACAAAAGGTGGCATATAACAACATAACATCATGAGTAACAATTGACTGTGCAACATTGTCACAGCCACCATCTGTTTGGCATTAAAATTGACAATTGTTTAAGAGATTTTAAACCAAAATAAAGGGGCCAACTTTCGCAATTTTATAAAATTATTTTATGCGATAATTTCTTGCAATTGGCAAAGGATTAATGGGAAAAAGGATTGTAAGCCAAATATGAGGGAAATTAACGGGGGCAGCTGTAATAATATTTAAATTTTATTGTAAAAAAGGATTAATAAATTTATATACAGGAAAGATTGATAATATGACTTGGTTTTGGAAAGATGTATAAGGGGAAAAATTGATAGAAAATTTTCTTGATTGAAATTTTGACATTTCAATATGTCCTTCTAATAGAAAAATATTTATATATTATTGCATGTGAAATAGAAATTATTATTCAATTTAGGCAAAGACAATTTAGAAAAATTGTTTAGGCTGCTCTAGAAAATCATTTCTAACTCTGGCATTTTTTAATGGATTTCGCTGAATTTCAATATGTGTTGTTGGGGTTTTTTAAAGTATCATCTCATGAATTACTTTATTTGATAAGATAATTTTAAATATATGTATATAGCCATATGATTTCTAGATTAATTAGACCTACGGGCTTGTAATTGAATGAATAAATGAATAAAATAAATAAAATAAATAAAAATGCAGGATAGAAGGTGCCTTCTATAAAGTGACTCCGAAGGTAATAAGAATATCTCTAGAAAGACTGGACATACACCAGTCGATTATCAGCCTCATAAGGGGTAGTTTAATCTCTTCTTATTTGGAATATCGATGTAAACTCACTACTCAGGCAACTTGATTCTCTGAAGTATAAGACTCTTGCTTATGTGGACGATGTTGCGGTCTCAGCGCCTGAAAACTTGTCTAGATTTACTTATTAGACTGTGGGTTTAAAAAATCCATTTTAATATACAGACGGAGAGACATACCTACATATATTTAAAAAAAAAAAAAAAAAACTGAGTGATTCTGAGCCTAGCCTTACATATGGCGCACTGTAAAAAAAGTTTGTAGTTTCCTAATCATAAGTCTGCTAATTTTTCACTTTTGAGAATAAATGTACCAAATTTTGTACAAATAATCTTATGAATATTTAGAAATATTTTAATGTTTTAAAAAAATATAAAACTATTTAAAAACTAATGAAATTTAAGTGAAATGAACAGAGTTAACGATGACTTAAGTGAAATGAACAGAGTTAACGAGTTAACGATGACTTAAATAGAGAACACATATCTGCACAAGTTATTGAATTATTAGGTTCAGATTTTAAAAATTTCATTAATCAACGTTTATTAATACAGTTCTATAAAATCATGAAATATGGCAAACTACAATATCTTACGGAGAAATTTAATTTTGGAAGATCCATAGGGGGTAGTTTAATCTCCTCTTATTTGGAATATCGATGTAAACTCACTACTCAGGCAACTTGATTCTCTGAAGTATAAGACTCTTGCTTATGCGGACGATGTTGCGGTCTCAGCGCCTGAAAACTTGTCTAGATCTACTCAGTATATGGAGTACAATCAGTAGCCTTAACGTAAATCCAGAAAAGACAGAACTTGTCCTTTTCTCTAGAAGGTATAAGATTCCACCTTTCCCACTTTCACATCTAAATGGAGTTGAATTGAAGATGTCAGACAGTGCGAACTACCTTGGTATCATATTGGACTCCAAACTATCCTGGCTCCAGAACACACGGGTTAAAGCCTCAAAGGCCGTACATATATGTAGGAAAGTCATTGGAAAATTCAGGGGAATAAATCCCATAAATACGAAATTGCTCTTTGACATGGTAATTAAGCCTATACTTATGTATGGAGCAATATGGTGTTGGGCTATGATAAAATTCACCTACATCGGAATCTTTGAAAAGATTCTACGTATTTCAACGCTACTTATTACAGGTGCGCTTCGTACAACTCTATAGAAAGCCTTGTTCGTTCTAATGAATTGGCTACTGGTGGATCTTATGGCCAAACAGATTGCAATTATGTCGGCGACTAGGCTGAGTACTCAGATATAGAGGATATGGCCAAGCGACCGTTTTAGGTTTTTTTTTTTGCCCACATACCTTGCATTATTAATTATTGTACCCTCTACACCATTTATTGACAGCAACTTCTCAGTATCAATCTTGATTGCTCTAGAATTAAGATCTGGTTTAGTGGATATTTATACTGATGGATTCAAATCAGTGATGACGTTGGGGAGTGTCTATATTCCCGCATATAGGAAAATTATTTTCTTCAAACCGCCAGATCACTGTAGCATTCTCCAAGCAGAAATCTCGGCCACAAAGAGAGCGGTGAACTGGTTAATGTACTATAGAATATAGAATATTGATGTGGATGTCCAAATCTGTACAGATAGTCAAGCTGTGTTTTAAGAAAAAAATCGTCAAAAATTCATTTTTTGATAAAAAGTGTCGAACTTTTTTTTTTCAATACCTCAGAATATTGGTAGATTAAAGCTATTATTATTTTTTAAATATAGTGTTCCGAATATATACATATTCTTTCTGAAATTCACACATGTTTTTTACTTAAAACCTAAAAGTTCCTTAAATTTGGTGAAGGATATTAAAAAATTATACAATTTTTTTTTTTTTTTACGGTTTATGTAAGTTTTTATAGTTATTTAATAGATTAAAAAACAGTTAGAGCCTATTTTTTGCCACAACTTAAAAAAAAAGTTTTAAACAATTCATTCTAAGCCTAAAGTAATACATATGTGTACCAAGTTTAAATTTTTTACAACAACTCCTTCTATTTTTGTCCCATCGTTGTATGGGATCAAAGCACTGTGCGAGGTGAGAATACCAAGGCACCAAAGTACAAATTCTGCTAGCCGTCATTTGCGCACGTTCTGGGAGATTAGAGATCCCTTTTAATGACTTTTGTAGGAGTTGCTACGATGAAAAAGAGAAAGAGATATTGGAGCATTTTCTATGCCATTGTCCCACCCTCATTGAACTAAGGTCTGCCAATTTTGGGGTTCCTTTTATGCTTTTATTATAAGATCTCTCGGTTATAGACATCAAAGTAATCAATTCAAGTAGGTTCGACTCGTAAGCTGAATATCACAACGTTGTGGATCTAAGTGAGCTGTACTCTGGTACAGACAGCTGCCTATTGAATCTTACATAACTAATTTAATAATCATGTTTAAATTTTCCTCAGGTATAATGGTCATAATAATCAATCTCATATATATTTACTATTACAATATAAAATTTTCATTATGATATAATAATAATCCGGCCATATGTCCAGCACAAATATAAAAATATGTCAATGTTTTCTAATCACCTGACTAAGGTTGGAATGCTATAGTTTCGCGTTACAAAAAAAATATATATATATATATATATATATATCTGGTCAATATTTTGAGATGATAATACGGGTTTGAATTTTGCAATATTTACTTGTAATGTTTCACTTTAATTGAATGATGACTATTTAATCTATCCATCAATAAACATTAATGCTAATGATCATATAATATTAAACTAATTTCATTATTGAATTCGTTCACTTATGAACTAAATAATAGTAGCAAGATTCACCTTTTTCAAGAAACATTTAAAACGCTAAGATATCTCTCATATTGAAAATAAAATAAGCTCCGATTTGTCTATAAAATTAAGGAAAACGGGCAGATGTGATTGAAGATGTTTAAAGTAAAGAATATATATAAAGATCTAGAGCAGCTTAATTTAAATAATCTTTAAATAAGATCTTTCTTTTTAGAAAATATAACAAAGTTTAAAATCTATGTTACACTTAATCCTTTCTTTCTATTATTTTTAAAGCAGCTGTAGTTAGAAGGAGTTTTTGTTAGCAACTAAAAAAACCTTTAAGGACAATTTTTTTTTTTTATTCAAATAAAAAATCATCTTCTTTATCTATATCCAACAAATTTCTTCTTTGATTTGACTCAAAGAAATCATCAAGAAGAACTAAACAAAAAGTCAAAGGATTTAAATTTCAAAGCGGCAGATGAAACAAAACCGCTTTTAAGAAATAATAAAGAAAAGATCAGCTCATGATCAAGAAAAGAGTTTACTAAACAATAGAAGAAAATTGGCAAAATTAATCGTTAAACAAAAGACATAGACATGCAGTTAAATTAAGAAGAATAGAAAAAAATAGACAACAAACGTATTGAAATGAAACAGAAAAGAAAAAGAGTTGTAAGGATTTAACAAAGAACAAAGGAGTAAAATGAAAATGTGTGCCAAAGAAAAACCAAAGAAAATCAAAAATTTAAACAAAATAAAAGATTTGGGTTTTAAGAAAGAAATGCTTTATTTATAGAAAAAGTGGGGAACTTGATATGAATAATAGTACCTAGTCAATGTAATTGCTATGCTCCAGTTGTTTTTCAAAATGTTTTTTCTTTTTTTTTTTTTTTAATTATGATTATTATAGGTGTATAAAATTTATGTTTGTCTATATTTACTTAAAAATATTGTGGTAATTTTACATTATCTAGTGCAATTTATTGATATTGCATTTATCTTTATGAGGGCGTATTGAACAATTATCGGAAAAGGGGTTTCTTTTAGTAACATAACTAGAAAAAGGTGTTTGTTTTTCTATTAAAATACAGCTGTTATTTGGATTTATTAAATGCTTTATAAAACTATTTAATTGAACCTGATTTTTAGCGAAAAAAAATGTGCAAAATTTTGTAATAATATTAGAGGAAATTATACAAAATTATGGTTGTTATCATCAATGAATAAATTAGCTAAAAATGTTTAAAAATGAGGGGACCTGAAATTAAGGTGTTAAGCCTTAGCAGCTGTAATATTATTGAAAACACAACGTTTTTTGTTCATAAAACCTGGCTGGTTTTAAATAAAAATAAAATGTTAAAAGCATTAGTGACCTTAAAATCAAAATAACACGCGTTATAGTTTCATTTAGTAATATTTTTTTTTTTCTTAATCCTAAAGGACATATGCCTTTAATTTTTATTAATAAAAACTAAATAAATGATAAATGATATTAAGGTCTGGGGCAACTCAATCATCATGCAACATTTTTAACATTCAAACATAATGTCATCTCATTTTGCTTTTACTTATTTTTTTTTTTTTTTTTAATTTTAAAATTTTTAGCATTTGACTTTTACTTTATAATATGAATTTCGTAAGATGTCATACCTTGTCATCTTTGTCCTAAACGTCATCATTGTCATTATAAGTTATCAATGACATTTTCTACTTTACGCGCTTGTCACATCTGGCACATGCGCTATAAATCATATAATGAACTTAACATGCTTATTATTACTTTGTATTAAAATGTATAGAATTATATTTTTTTTTATTACGTTAATGTGTCCTTAAAGCAGGATACATACGCATGTGTCCTCATACATCATCCGTCTTAAAACACATTCGTTTTTTTTTTTCATTTATTATTATACACACACATGTACTTGTGTGTTATAGAACAACAAAAAAGCATCCTGTAAAAAAGCAAATACATGTTGGAGTTTTTTTTATTTTACTAAAAAAGTATTTTAATGGCATGTACTATTGTTGACCTTGACATTGTTTCCTGGTGTTGTTGTTGGTCGCTTATATTCTACAACTATGCATCTATTGATAAATAAAAATTAACCCTCAAATGTGTAGGAAGAAATAAAGGCTATAAAATCCCCCATAATCTCAATTATATAACAGACTATAGCTTCGGATATAAAGCAGACTATAGTTTTGATTATAGTATCGACCATAGTATCGACTATAGTCTCGACAATAGTATCGATTGTAGTATCGAGTATAGTATTGAGTAAAGTTTCGAATATAGTGTCGACTATAGTCTCGACTATAGTATCGACTATAGTATCGACTATAGTCACGACTATAGTATCGACTATAGTATCGACTATAGTATCGACTATAGTATAGAGTAAAGTCTCGAATATAGTGTCGACTCTAGAGTCGACTATAGTCTCGAATGTAGTATCGACTATAGTCTTGGCTATAGTATCGACTATAGTCTCGACTATAGTATCGAGTATAGTCTTGACCATAGTATCGAGTATAGTCTCGACTATAGTATCAACTATAGTCTCGACTATAGTATCAACTATAGTCTCGACTATAGTATCAACTATAGTATCGACTATAGTATCGACTATAGTATCGACTATAGTCTCGACTATAGTATTGACTGTAGTATCGACTATAGTATCGACTATAGTATTGATTAAAGCCTCGAATAAAGTGTCGACTGTAGTGTCGACTATGGTCTCGACTATAGTCTCGACTATAGTATCGACTATAGCTTCGACTATAGTATCGACTATAGTATTGACTATTGTATCAACTATAGTCGAGTTTATACATCTATAGGCTATGAAATAAGATATGAGTATAGAACTCGATTATAGTCCTTGACTAATATTTTTCTAAAAAAATTTCCTTTTATCTTTTAAGGGTTAATTAGACAGGACTCTAGCAACACATTTTTTTGGTCTGTTCATTACACACACCTACTTATTGTTAAAACGAAGAGATAGTTGTAAGCGTCCTACATCCTTAAAAAAATATGTGTATGTTTGTATGTACTTATAAGCCAGTGAGTACATTAAATAAATTGCGTACTAAGTAGACTGACTGTACTATGTTCTCTTAAAAAAATTGTAATTGTATGTGTATGTTTAAATAAGTCCTGTTAAAAAACATTTACGCAGATGTTTTTCTCTACCAACAAAAAAAATTATAAGAAGTCATGCACCACGCATGATCAATTCATTTTTTGTCTTATGTTCTAAAAAATATTTTTCAACGCAAGTAGTATTTCTTGTGTCTGTCCGTCTGTCTGTCTTCCTTTTGTTTGCAGCCATGTCCTTTGAGTTTTTTTTTTTTTTATTCCTTACATTAATATTGTCTTTTGACTGTATCTAAGAGAATAAAAAAGAGATGAGACAATTGATTTTTAGTTTTATATTCTTTAGATTTTTTATAAGAAATATCCTTTTATAGTTTAAATGAAGAATAGATTTTTGTTCTTATGATTTTTTTTTTTTAATTTATAATGGAATTAAGTGTAAATAATAGTTAAATCTGCTCTATTGTTGTAAATTATTTTTTTGTGTTTTTATTATAAGAGATGCTAAAAAATTATAATGATATTAAATCTAATGGGGGTTTTCTAGAATTAAGATTGGGATGACTGTACTCTACTTTATTAATTATAACGAAAGGTTATAATTAAAACTTCATATACTCTTGACTAAAAAAATATACTAAGCATACTTTTAACCATAGAAAAAACTCTAGTCTCGACTTGAGCGCTCCCAACTATAGAACAGTAAACAGTTTTGACTATAGAACAGTCTATAGCATTGATTATAGAATAGTCTTGACTATAGAATAGTTAATAGTTTTGACTTTAGAATAGTTAATAGTTTTGAAATAAATAGTTGTGACTATAGAATGGTCTATAGTCTTGACTATAGAATAGTCTGTAGTCTTGACTATAGAATAGTCTGTAGTCTTGACTATATAGTTTACAGTCTTGACTATAGAATAGTCTACAGTCTTGACTATTATAATATTCTTTAGTATTGACCATATTCTATAGTAAAGACTATAGACTATTATATAGTTAAGACTATAGACTATTCTATACACGCAAAGAAAAAACATGATTCCGAAATGCTCGCGGAAATCAGGTGATGTTCCTAAATAGTTTATATGGCTAACGCAATCAAATTATTGTGTTTCTGACTAAACTGAAACAATTATTTTTTGTTCTGATCATTCTAACATATGGTACTTTGTAATAATATAAAGACGGTGTACTAAAAGAATAATATGTTTCATAGTAACATATTATTTCAATGAAATATTTGTATGTAATACTTTAATGCGAGGGGTGACAATAATATGCTCGTCTTTATTGTTATCTCTCTTTCGAAATAATTTACTCAGTCAGTAATGAAATCTTAAATGTGACGGACGTAAAGTGAAGAAAAACGTTTAAAAAGGTTCACAAAATTTTTATTAAAAAACTTTATTATTATTTTTTAATAACGAGATCCACGGAGTGCTGACGGAGCAAATCATCAATGGCCAAATTTAAAATTGGAAATATTTTTCGGTAACTACAATAAATATCAATAATTCAGTGCGGTCAAATATAAAAATAAAAATAAAAAAATGTATTTGTACAAATTTTCTTTTAGGTGTGTGAATGTGAAGATAAATTTTCTTGAACGACATCGTCCAGTGAAGGCTGTGGTATTTGTTTTTTAATTATTTTCTATTCGCAAAATTTAAATTAAAAAAATAATAATAATAATAAATAAAAATACATTTTAACCGTATGCATAGTATTATGATTGGGGGTATTATAAGATTTAATAAAGGGATCATGTTATATTTATGCAGTATGGTTGTGAGGACTATCACATATAAATGTTATGATTGTGAGGTTCATATTATATTAATATTGGATAGGACAATATTATGTTCACAAAAGGGTATAATAACTGATATGATTGAGGGAATCATAAACCTAAACATTAATGATAGTTACCGATTATGATTTGACCAACCATGTTTTTTCTTTGCGTGTAGTCGGGTTGATCTAATCGACTTTCTCTTATTAAGTAGATTCTGGCAAATTGGAAAGATTTTTTTATCTTGAATTCATGTATTCTGATCGCATTTTTTTTATGAAAATCAATTCATTTATTTTCTTTGTAGTGATTGCTTACTATTTATCTCATCTCTCTTATCCATTTTTGTCTAGACTAATTTCTAACTTTTAATTACTTGACAAATACATCACAAAACTTAAATCCTTTACAAATAGTCTTTCTCTTCTTAATTTGTATTCTACTCAAAATGAGCAATTAAAAGGAAAAAAAATTCAATTAGTTTTTGGCCGTAACGATAAAAGATAATTGCAATCTCGTCTCAGAAAACAAACAAATTGCGACAGATAAAATGTTCAGATCCTGTCACATGTAAACCAAATGTTTTTTACACAATATTCAAAACACAACACACCTACGCTTTGCAACAAGCAACAATAAAATGCAGGCTTCTTTTAAGGAAACTAAAAAAAACGATGTGTGTGATCACTAGACAAGGATTAGATTACGTGCATTCCTTTCAGAGACGAAATGAAAAATGAAGCGTTACGCTGGTTATCTATAATCTCAAAGTCCTTACAAAAACTATAATTCTATGTAGCGGTATTTTACGCTCATTTGAAACGCTTTAGAGGGCAGGGAAAAAGAAGCACAAAAACTGAAAAAAGTGATAAGTAATCAGCAGGTAGTTAAAACAACAACCTGCTTTAGCTGCAATAAACTATAGTTTATTTAAAGTACTTGAAGCTAGATTTTAAATTTTGTGTTTTCTTTGTTAAAAATATGTATATTGTTGTTGTTTTTTAATATAAAACATACTTTGTAGTATAAAATAAAAATTGCACCTTTCGTCCTGTTGCGTGTCTTATCTGGTTTGAGGATCATCTTCTCTTCATATATATTTTAAACTCCTTGTTGTTATTATGTCTACATTATTTATAGTTTTTTCTTAGTTAAAAACAATTTTATTTTATTTCTACTAAATACTGGTACAAATTAAGCAATTTTTGGCATCATAAATCTATCAAATGATATATTTTATTAATACAGCAAAAACATAAGAAAACATTAGAAAGACTATAGTTTCCCTTTTTTGTTTTGCAAGCAAATAAAAGTTTATAACCTGCGGGTTTCTTTTCAAAACAATTGCAGCCGTCTTAAGCAACTTTACTTATCCTTGCAGTTTTTTTTCTTAACATATCCTTTGGCAAACGGAAAACAAAAGTTTAAAAAAGATGTTCCATTATTTGTTTGTTCATTTGCTGCTTTTTTTTCAGTCTTTAAATATTTATGTCTGAACTTTTAATGAAGACATTATTACGCCAATTTTAAGTTGCCATTAAAAAGTGAACAATGTCATGTATTGACAAATGATCACAAATGTTTTTGCGTCTTTTATCGAATAAAAGTATTTAGCAAAAGAAGAAAGAAAAGAACGATGACTTTATTATGTAAGTTATAAAGGAAAAGAAATGACTTGAAAAAAAAAAAAAAAAACAATTTCAATATTAAAAGGGGTGAATTTTATTATAATTGTTTTTATGGAGTATTTTATGACTTTATTGTTGAAGTATGAAAGGTAACACGGAAATAATAAAATATATTTCCAAAAAAAGAGAAATATTGATTAATGATCATTTTTTGGGAAACACCTTCCCTGACATATAAACATTTCCGGTCAGTTTTATCTAAATAGAGCAGTATTGGATGTTTTAAAAGTAGCAGCTTAATTATTAAATTCTTAAATATTGTATTTTGCAAAATTCTACCAAGTTTTTTTTTTTTTAAATGCCTTAAAATTAAGTGTAAGTAAAATTTGAATTAGATAAATAGACTGCTATATAAGAAAAGCTCTTAGTGACTCACAACTAATCTAGACTTTGATAAGCGAATTATTTTATAACCTTAAACCGGAGCTTTAGCACGATAAAATCTTTCTAAAGCTTTTTCAAAACTCTCAATATTTGGTAACTGTTATCTTGTAACTATAAATTTCAGTTTTGAAAATCTAATTAGGAAAAAAAAAAAAAATTTGTAAAAGTCATAAAAAATTTTATAATAAAAATATTTTAGAATTATGCATAAGCTTAAGCTAAATCTTCTATTAGGAATTATTTATAAATGTGTGTTGTACGTAAAAGTATTTTCTATAAATTTTGTTTGCAAAAGCTTTTCTTCAAAATTTTAAGTTTAATTTTTTTAATTAGATTACAAAATCTTTATTGAACTATTTATAGAGTTTAAGAATTTGTTAATTTATTCGTTCATTGAATATCACTTTTTTTAGTTTTCTCTTTTTTTTGCCTGCCCTCTAAAGCGTTTCAAATGAGCGTAAAATACCGCTACATAGAATTATAGTTTTTGTAAGGAGTTTAAGATTATAGATAACCAGCGTAACGCTTCATTTTTCATTTCGTCTCTGAAAAGAATGCACGTAATCTAATCCTTGTCTAGTGATTACACACATCGTTTTTTTAGTTTCCTTAAGAGAAGCCTTTGCATTTTATTGTTGCTTGTTGCAAAGCGTAGGTGTGTTGTGTTTTGAATGTTGTGTAAAAAACATTTGGTTTACATGTGACAGGATCTGAACATTTTATCTGACACAATTTGTTTGTTTTCTGAAACGAATAATTCTAGAAGAATACATTGTAAAAGTTTATTGGACACTCGGCTGAATGAAATGCATTTTCTAGTCAGCCACGACGGTTATCAGCACTCTTCAGCATTCCACCGTGGAGTTTTCTGTAAACTTAATCTATTTAACTAACAGCTTTTTAGGAAATGGAATCTTTTACTTATTTTCCCTATATGTTATTAAGTTAGAAGAATGGTTTACGATAAAGCTTTTTACAATTATTAGTATTCTACTTTTTCAATTATTATTGTTTATATGCTTAAAGCTATCAAGTAGCAAATAAATGAAATAATTTTTTTATAAAAAGCTTTTTCTAAAAATATAAACTTTTAACCAACTTTCAGCAAAATAGTTTCCTAAAAAAGACCTTTCCAAAAATGTTGTTTATACAAGATTTATTTTTATGGATTTTTTTTTTTCATAAATTTTTCTAATGAAAGCTATTTAAAGAGCTTTTGTTACTATGTTCTTTTATTTAATGTATGTTTTACGTACAACAAGTTCCTAAAAAACTGTTTACATAAGCATTCATATTTTTATGTAAAAGCTTTCCTAAACAATTTTATTTTTTAATGTATCTTCTAATAAAATTTGTTTATAAAAGCTTTTGTTAAGATTGATAACAAAATCTCTAGAAATCTTGTTATTAAAAACTTTTCTTTAAAAAGCTTTTTTTTAGTTTAAAAAAGCTTTTTATAAAAAAATATTCTTCAAAAAAACTTATATAAAAACTTCAAAAAGCTTTTTTTTAAAAAAAAAAAAAATAAAAAAAAATATATAATAAAAAATCTTCAAAAAACTATTTTTCAAAAACTTTTTTATTAGGGAGCTTTTCTTAGAAAGATGATTTTCTTTAAAAGCTTTTTTGTAAAAGCATTTTACAATACTTTTCTGAAAGATGTTTTTAAAATAAAGTTTATTTGATAAAAACTTTTTTATTAGAATGTTCCTTATAAAGCTCTTTAGTAAAAACTCTTATTTATAAAACTTTTTTAATTATTACACAGTTTTTTTTATAAAAACTAGAAAACTTTTCAAGACCTGTTCCCGAGAAAGATTATTTTCCTCAAAAGCTTTAATAATATTTTTCTGAAAAATATTTTCTTACACAAAATTTGTTAAACACTTTTCTTTGGAAACCTTTTTAACGAGCTTTTATTTAGAAAGCCTTATAATAAAAACTTTAGAAAATTTCTTTACGTAAACACATTTTGGGTAGCGTTTTAAAAAGATTTCCTGATAAAGATTATTTTCAATAAAAGTTTTTTTTCTAATGCGTTTTTGGAAAATATTTTCTTAAACTAATGTTATTAAAAAGCTTAATAAAAAGTCTTTTTTTTTAATCCTAAAATCTCTTCAAGAAAATTTGTTTAAGAAAATTAATTTAAGAAATTCTTTTCTATTAAAAGCTTTTTCGAAAAAAGGGTTTCCTAAAAAGTTTAGCTACTATTTATCAATGATTGAAAAAGTTTTTTATAAAAACTTTTTTATTAGAACTCTTCCTTATAAAGGTTCTTAGTAAAAACTCTTCTTTAGAAAGCCTTTTAAAGACCTCTTTCTGAGAAAGATTATTTTCTTCGAAACCTTTTTTCTAAAAGCATTATTAATTAATATTTTTCTGAAAAATATTTTCTTAAACTAAATTTGTTAAACACTTTTCTTTATAAAGCTGTTAAAAAAAACTTTTCTTTGGGAAAATTTGAACGAGCAATTATTTAGAAAAAACACTTCTTCGGGAAGCCTTTTAAAATGATTTTCCTGATATAGATTATTTTCAATAAAAGCTTTTTCCAAATAACACGTTTCTGGAAAATAGTTTCTTTAAAAGCTTTATTAAAAAAGTCTTTTTAAAAAATTATATATAATTTCTCATAAAAGAAATATAAATAGTTTCATAAAAATCTTTTTAAAAAAATTATTAGGGAAATTTATTTGAGAAATCTTTTCCAATTAAAAGATTTTTTCAAAAAAGTTTTCCTAAAAATATTAGTTACTATTTCACAATGAGCGTAACATAATAATACTTTTTACAAGATTCAAAGCTTCTGGAAATTAATAAATATTACGGCCATGGAAGCTTTTATAAGTCAAAGTTCTAATATCGTTCATTTGTTACAACTTTTTAACTGTTAATTTTTTTTTTTTTTTGGAAAAAGAATGTTTTTTATTAAACAATTATTTTTACAAAATTGTCTTGTTTAAAATCAGAGCTTTGGAAGAATTAATTAATTCTGAATTAAGAAATTCTGAATTAAGAAATACTATTTTTTAATTCCATAATACCATTCCCAAAAATATAATTCCAATAGCTTTATTCAAAGGCTTTTGTTTGAATAGAATTAATTCTTTATTGAATTAATTTATAAAGAATGCATTAAATTTTTGTTAATTCAAATCTCCAAAATAAATGGAAATATATATTTTTTTTAATAGTTATTCTTTTACAAAATGATAATTTGTAAAAGCTTATTTGTAATAGATTTCAATAGAAGATAATTTGAATGATTCTAAAAAACTTTTTAAGCTTGGATTGTATTATTTATGAATGAATTCTTTAAGGAATTAATTCTTTACAGAATTAATTCAGTTCATATGAAATACGAAGAATTTAATTAATATGAACGCTCTAAAAGAATGACTAAGATAATAAATTTAATTATTCTTTAAAAAAGTGAATTGAAGAATTAAAGCCTTTCAAACCTTTGCTTAAAATATGTTAAAGTTTTGCTATTGTTGATTACTTTCCTTAAGTAAAATTAATATTATTTATATTACATAAAACATACTACATTTCTCAAATATCCTTTATTTTATAATGAACTATAGAATTTACTTTAATAAAACCCCAAAAATTCTTTAACAAAAATTCCTTTTGATCTCTCTGTCATGACCTTTAGATAATGTACTTTACATAAATACATTTTAACTTAAAAAAATATATAAAATTTATATAACAACACGCGTGCCATATGTCTAAGGCTGCACTACAAATGTATCATTTTCCAAAAATACAACAACAACAGTCCCAAAAAAATAGTAACCAAGCCTTACAAAAAGTCTTGTGTTTTTTTAATTCGGCTGTAATTAAATCTTTTGCTTTTGTTTGATTTATAAACTTAAACTTCTTTAACTAAAAAATGCAAGTTAAAAATTGTTTAATATTAAGAGAGAAAAAACACACACAGTGCTGAAAATTGTAAATAATACCACCAGTTAAACTGAATAAAAAAGACAACCTGCTGCCCTGATTTTTATTGGCTTCATGGCGGTAGGCCGTCTTTACCAAAAAACGGCTTCAAAAAAATACAGAAACAGACTGAGAAAAAAATAAAATTGCAACGAAAATAAAAAGCCAAAAAAGTATTTTTTAAACAAGTTAAAGGAGAGTGTATAAAATAAGACTGTTTTTAAAAGACTGGCTTAAAGCCTGTTTTTTTTTTAGTTTATTTTGTTTTGGTTTATTTACTTAAAAACTGAAATCACCACCACTAACAACCACCAGCACTATTAAACAGCGGCCAACCATCATGATCCTTTTTTTATGTGGCTCAAAAAATAAACAAAGTAAAGTTGTTTTGTTGAGCAAATAAAATTGATACAACCATCATTTTTATACGGCTGCAATAAAAAAATTTGATGTAGTTTGTACATATTTGCTGTTGTATGTATTTTCTGCTGTAATCCTTTCCTCCCTGGCAGCTCCTTTTGATCACACGTCTTGTAGTTTTAATTTTGTTTAAATAAAAAATAAAATACATGTTGTCATGATTTTTACAAGTGTAGTTTTAGGATACTTTTAGTTAGTTTTTTCATTTTGGTTGTTTTTGTTAAATATTTGTTTTGTTCATGTAGTTACAGAGATTTGAAATAATTATTTTTTTAAGGATTACTCAATATATAAATTATATTCTAATCATATTATTTAATATTGATGTAGTTTTAAAGGCTAATTTTTTTCATAGCTTTGTTTTTATAAAAAAAGCTTTTTTGAGCTGACTTTTTTGAGAGCTTATTTTCAAAAAGGTATTTTTTTGAGAAGCTTTTAATATTATAATTCTTTAATAAAACGAAACGAGTATTTTCAGAATGTTTTAAAACAAAAAAGGTTTACAACCCTTTGCAAAAAAGTAAATATTAAAAGGAAGTTTTAAAAATGAAGGGACTTTTTAGAAAGCTTTGTAAATTTGAATAGAGCTTTTACTTAAAAGTACTACATATCAGGAAAAGTATTTACTTTAGTATTTATTAAGTAATCGTTTTCAAGGCTAAAGCATTTTTTCTGGAAAATTCATTTCTAAAATCTTTAAAAATATTTATTAGAAAGTAAAAGTTAAATCTTTCAATAAATTATGAACTATTTGGTTGAAAATGATGTCCTAAAATTTTTTCTAAACACTTTCAAAAAATGTGAGTTAATATTTGTTTAAGAATCATTTTTAAAAGAATTAAAGCTTTAAGAAGTATTTTCAAATCCTTTTTCACATGATTATTAAGAAAGCTTTTACTAAATAAATGTTTGCAAGACTTTTTTTTTTTTAAGATAAGGGTTTTATAAAATCTTTATTATTTAACTTTAATTAAAACCTATGTTGTTCATAAAAATTTTACGTAACCAAAAATGGTACGATTTATAAAATTTTGAAGGCCCTGTATTTCGAAATGAAAAATTTTGTAACGTTATCTCAACGGAAACCTAATAAATATTTTCCTAAATGTTCGACAGTTTTAAATCAATTTAGAATATTCGAATTAGATATTTTTAAAATGTCAACTGTTTTCGTTATGTTCGAAAATTTAAAATTAAATACAAATTTTTTGAAGTTAACAAATTTTTACAAAAATTAATATTTCAATTCATTTTAATTGTTTTGTTATTATTATTATTATTTTTTGTTTAAGTACCTACATCTAATTTTCAGTTTTTTGCTTGTATTGTCCATCAATTTTAAATCAATTTTGAATTTTCGAACATAGCTAAAAATTATAAAAATCAATATTTTAAGGCTTTTATATTATTTTTAAAAGGTATTCTTAATATTTAAACTGTTTTTGTGGTGTTCGAAAATACATAAATAAAATTGGCATTTTTCGAACAAAACTATATTTTATAAAAAAGTTAAACAATTTTATTAGAATGAAGATTTTAATTAATTTAGATAACTTTTTTATGTATTTCGATGTTTTATATCTTTTTTTTTTTTTTTGCAATGTTCGAAAATGTTTAATAAATTTCGAATTTTCGAACATGGCTAAAAATTATACAAATAAATGTATTAAAGCATTTATATTATTTTTTAAAAATTTTTTGGTACTATAACATTTTTTGGAATGTTCGAAAATTCTAAATAAAATTCGAATTTTTCGAACATGAAAAAAATTTTATAAAAATTACCAGTTTAATTTTCTAGCTTATTTTTTATTAGTGTACTTGTAAATTTCGGTTTCTTTTTATAATGTTCGAAAATTTAATATCAAATTCGAATTTTCGAGAATAACGAAAAATATTATTTATATTATTAAAATTAATTTCTTTATTAATTAAGACTATTTTTTATGTATTTCGATGGTTTTAATAAATTTCGAATTTTCGAACATGGTTAGATTTTATAAAAATTGGCGTTTAAAACATTTATATTATTTTTATAAGACATTTTGGACATTATAATTTTTTTGTAATGTTCGAAAATTTAGAATTAAATTCGAATTTTTCGAACATTATCAAATTTTATAATAATGACGATTTAAATTTATTTATTTATTTATTGGTGTACTTAAAAATTTCAATCTTTTTTATGATGTTCGAAAATTTAAAATCATTTTCGAAAATAGCGAAATATGTACTACAAAAATGTTTTAAGAGCAAAAAAAAAAAAAAAAAGTTTATCTCAAATTCTTTATTGAAGAAGTGTTTCCCATAATTATTATTAGATAAAGCATTTTAGAAAAGCTTAAATTTCAAGTATTAATACTTTCATTTCTCTGCTTCTCCTCCAACTTTTTATCTTTCTTTTTTAGGGACTGTTGTTAATTTTATTTGCTTGTCCATCCACCGTCGAATGTTCGTAGCATTTCGTTTAACTCTTTCGTTTAAATTCCTTGGTTTGGTAGAGTGTGATTTCCAAAAAAGAAAAAACTAAAAGCTTTTATTTTATTGTAAATTTATCCTGACAGCTGTTTGCGCTTGAGCGCCTTCTGTGATTTTTTTTATTTTTTTTTTAATTTTTTTTCATTTGAAGTAGAAGTTATAAAAGTTGCTGAAATTATGTTTGTTGGTTTTTATAGGGGCTCAAAATGTTAAAAAAAATTTATAGAGGCCTAATTTTTGTTCATGTTTTGTAAACAGTGTTTCTTGTTCAGTACTTTGATTTTATTTATTTTATAAAAAAAGTAGAAGGAAAATCATAAAAATTAAACTGTATTTGAAATAAAAACAGGTAAATCAACTAAAATTTGTTTTAAAGGAATTTAAGATACCCTATTGAGAATATTTCGAACCTATTAAGAAATGTTATTTAAAAGCTTTTTCTGTGAGACTTTTGCAATAAATGTAGCAGGATTTAAATCTTAAATTAGCTTTTCTTTCATAAACAAATTGTGTAGAGAGAAACCAAGAGAGCAATATATATATATATATATATATATATATATATATATATATATATATATATATATATATATATATATATGTATATATATATATATATATATATGTATATATATATATATATATATATATATATATATATATATATATATATATATATATATATATATATATATATATATATATATATTGGAGAGAATAGAGTTATGTAAAGCTTTACTTCTGCTGAATTTGTGTCTATAATTGAGAATTAATTTTCTTTAAAAAATTCCTAACCACTTTTCTAATAGTTTTTTTTTTATATAAATTTGATGATTTCGCCATGATTTCTTGTTGGTTTTAATTCGAATTTAATTTTTATGTTACCAATCGATAGTAAGTATAAATTATACTTTTTTATTTTTTGCAGGGTAACACATGAAAAGACAATGAGTGAAGCCTTAAAGTTTTAAAACTTTAATGAATTGCTACAGATCAAAATCAATGATAATTGCAATTAAAAGAGATTTTTTATTCTTGTAGATTCATCAGATCTGGAAAATAAAGCTAATGATAATACCAAAAAATATTATAATTGTGATTTAAACATGAAAATCCAAAAGGGAACTCAACAACAATAATATTTGATGATAAATTACAGAGATTTCTAAATTGATAAAAAAATTATTTTCAAGGTCAGTAAGAAATTTTTTTAAAGAAAAATAAAAATATTTTAAATTATTGGTCCTTCGAATTGGATATTTTAACTTCAGTATCATTGTTGCATGACATTTGTTGTCAAGCAGCTGTATATAGATTAAATAAATATTTACACAATTTCTTTATAATATTTACACAAAAATCATATAAATTTCTTAAGTAAAATGGTTTAGCAAAATTTTACTTTCAATACAATAAATATTTATTTTGTTTCCTAATCAAATTCCTAAAAAAAATAAACAAACAGTAAATCTTAAAATTTTCTCTAAACATAAATGATGATTTGCAACATAAAAGTCATAAATTTTATGCAATTTTCTTTAATTCATATCAAACACAAAGATTTTTAAAATCAATGAAGAAAATGAATTTCCTGTCAATCACAGTGGGAGTTAGAATGTTTTTAAGAAATTCCAACAATTATATGAACAAGCCACAGTAGCAACAATAAAGGAAACAAAATAAATAAATAATAAAGTACTAAAATACAAGAAATCTTTTCATTTGTTCTTTAAGCAAATATAAAAAATTCCATAATATCCTTTAGGTAAATAGTAAGAAATATCATAAGAAACATTGTTTTATTCTAAAAAAAATATACTTTAAAGAATTAGTTTTGCTTGTAAATTTTGATTGATTACTCTGTGACTTTTGACACTTCTTTTTCTTCTTATTTTCTTCTTTCTTTATAGGAAATATTCTTGGCAACTGCGTAAATAATTGCTACTACATAGAATTTTATAAAGACAAAAGAAAATTGATCTTAAATCTTATTAACTGTTTGTACGTTTTAGTATGACATTTATTATCGCCATATAAATATTAAGAATTTAGTCTAAAGGATGCATAACGAATGGTTTAGAATCTTAATGAAAATTGTATTAGTTCTAGTGGATTATTTAACATTTTTTTTTTATAAAAAAGAAGTCATGTTGCTAAATTTATAACGCTGTAAAAGTCTTTAGTAGATTTTGACAGATTTCATAATATGTTTGACGAATTGTTTAGAAAGAAATTCATAAGAGAGATTAAGTAAATGTTTCAGTTTAGTATTTCAGTATTTTAATATTTTAGGTATAGAAAGTGTTATGAAATTAGTTACAGATAGATTTTTCTTTTAATTCGAAACACATGTACCTGAAGAACTAAATTATTTCTAAATAGAAACTTTAAATATAAAAAAATATATATATTTCTTTTATTGTGAACAGATAAGGAAAACCAATTTTAATACAGGATTTTTAAATCACTTAAGTTTTAAGGAGTTTGTTTCAGTTGAAATTTAAATCTACTTCAGTTCAAGTTCAATTTAATCCTAGTTTAACTTTAAGGTCTGCTTGAACTATAGTTCGATTCTAGTTTATTTTTCACGCAGATTTTTTTTATTCAGTTCTAGTTCATTTCTGGTTCAGTTCTAGTTCAGTTCTAGTTCAGTTCTAGTTCAGTTTTAGTCCAGTTCTAGTTCAGTTCTAGTTCAGTTCTAGTTCAGTTCTAGTTCAGTTCTAGTTCAGTTCTAGTTCAGTTCTAGTTCAGTTCTAGTTCAGTTCTAGTTCAGATCTAGTTCAGTTCTAGTTCAGTTCTAGTTCAGTTCTAGTTCAGTTCTAGTTCAGTTCTAGTTCAGTTCTAGTTCAGTTCTAGTTCAGTTCTAGTTCAGTTCTAGTTCAGTTCTAGTTCAGTTCTAGTTCAGTTCTAGTTCAGTTCTAGTTCAGTTCTAGTTCAGTTCTAGTTCAGTTCTAGTTCAGTTCTAGTTCAGTTCTAGTTCAGTTCTAGTTCAGTTCTAGTTCAGTTCTAGTTCAGTTCTAGTTCAGTTCTAGTTCAGTTCTAGTTCAGTTCTAGTTCAGTTCTAGTTCAGTTCTAGTTCAGTTCTAGTTCAGTTCTAGTTCAGTTCTAGTTCTAGTTCTAGTTCAGTTCTAGTTCTAGTTCAGTTCTAGTTCAGTTCTAGTTCAGTTCTAGTTCAGTTCTAGTTCAGTTTTAGTTCTAGTTCAGTTCTAGTTCAGTTCTAGTTCAGTTCTAGTTCAGTTCTAGTTCAGTTCTAGTTCAGTTCTAGTTCTAGTTCTAGTTCAGTTCAGTTCTAGTTCAGTTCTAGTTCAGTTCTAGTTCAGTTCTAGTTCTAGTTCAGTTCAGTTCAGTTCTAGTTCAGTTCTAGTTCAGTTCTAGTTCAGTTCTAGTTCAGTTCTAGTTCAGTTCTAGTTCAGTTTTAGTTCTAGTTCAGTTCTAGTTCAGTTCTAGTTCAGTTCTAGTTCAGTTCTAGTTCAGTTCTAGTTCAGTTCTAGTTCAGTTCTAGTTCAGTTCTAGTTCAGTTCTAGTTCAGTTCTAGTTCAGTTCTAGTTCAGTTCTAGTTCAGTTCTAGTTCAGTTCTAGTTCAGTTCTAGTTCAGTTCTAGTTCAGTTCTAGTTCAGTTCTAGTTCAGTTCTAGTTCAGTTTTAGTTCTAGTTCAATTCTAGTTCAGTTCTAGTTCAGTTCTAGTTCAGTTTTAGTTCTAGTTCAATTCTAGTTCAATTCTAGTTCAGTTCTAGTTCAGTTCTAGTTCAGTTCTAGTTCAGTTCTAGTTCAGTTCTAGTTCAGTTCTAGTTCAGTTCTAGTTCAGTTCTAGTTCAGTTTTAGTTCTAGTTCAGTTCTAGTTCAGTTCTAGTTCAGTTCTAGTTCAGTTCTAGTTCAGTTCTAGTTCAGTTCTAGTTCAGTTCTAGTTCAGTTTTAGTTCTAGTTCAGTTCTAGTTCAGTTCTAGTTCAGTTCTAGTTCAGTTCTAGTTCAGTTCTAGTTCAGTTCTAGTTCAGTTCTAGTTCAGTTCTAGTTCAGTTCTAGTTCAGTTCTAGTTCAGTTCTAGTTCAGTTCTAGTTCAGTTCTAGTTCAGTTCTAGTTCAGTTCTAGTTCAGTTCTAGTTCAGTTCTAGTTCAGTTCTAGTTCAGTTCTAGTTCAGTTCTAGTTCTAGTTCAGTTCAGTTCAGTTCTAGTTCAGTTCTAGTTCAGTTCTAGTTCAGTTCTAGTTCAGTTCTAGTTCAGTTTTAGTTCTAGTTCAGTTCTAGTTCAGTTCTAGTTCAGTTCTAGTTCAGTTCTAGTTCAGTTCTAGTTCAGTTCTAGTTCTAGTTCAGTTCAGTTCTAGTTCAGTTCTAGTTCAGTTCTAGTTCTAGTTCAGTTCAGTTCAGTTCTAGTTCAGTTCTAGTTCAGTTCTAGTTCAGTTCTAGTTCAGTTCTAGTTCAGTTTTAGTTCTAGTTCAGTTCTAGTTCAGTTCTAGTTCAGTTCTAGTTCAGTTCTAGTTCAGTTCTAGTTCAGTTCTAGTTCAGTTCTAGTTCAGTTCTAGTTCAGTTCTAGTTCAGTTCTAGTTCAGTTCTAGTTCAGTTCTAGTTCAGTTCTAGTTCAGTTCTAGTTCAGTTCTAGTTCAGTTCTAGTTCAGTTCTAGTTCAGTTCTAGTTCAGTTCTAGTTCAGTTTTAGTTCAGTTTTAGTTCAATACTAATTCATTTCTAATTCAGTTCTAATTCAATTCTAGTTCAATTCTACTTCTGTTCCAGTTCAGTTCTAGTGTAGTTGTAGTTCAGCTTTTGTTTGGCTCTAGTGTAGTTCTAGTTCAGTTCTAGTTCAGTTCTGGTTCAGTTCTAGTTCAGTTCTAGTTCAGCTCTAGTTCAGTTCTAGTGCATTAAAATATATGGACCATTAGAATTCAAAAAGTTTTTTAAAATTCTTAAGGAAAGTCCTATATCCTCCCATGGGAGGGGCTTTCACGCAAAATATGTAAAGTAAACATAATAACTTCACTTTATTTATATCTTGTTCAGAATATAAATCTCTGCTTAAATGACATATTATAAAATCAACCATGAATGGTCATAATTTTTAACAAATTTCACAAAAATTGATGTTATTTCAAAAACAATTGCCCCCTTAAAAAAAATTCAACACAATTTGCATGTCTAATTTAACAAGTAATTGCGGTGATACATTTATTTATTGTAACAAAAATAATTGCATTATTTAAGTACAAAAAAAAAAAAAAAAATTACCTATAAAAATTCTTAGAAATAAAGAAAACATAAAGACTTTGGAACAAGAGCTCTAAAACAACAAAGATATATTTCGTATAAATAAAAAACCTACGTACATTTTTTTTAATAAAAACAAAATCAAGTCATGTTAAATGAATTAAAAAATAAATTAAATCTGTTAAAAAGTAAACGATTATTTTCCAAAACAAACACGACTTAAATAAAATGCTCTGTTTTTGTTTTTTTTTTTTTATAAAAATACGTTTAATCGTTTAAATAAATTTGTTTTCAGCTATAAAATGCAAAGGATGTTTTAACTTTTGTTTTACATTTTTATTAACCATGATTTTGATAATTTTTGTGGTTTGTATGTGTGTGTGTGAGTATGTCATTTTAGTGGCTGTGATTGCATTTTAATGGACAAATTAAAAATCAATGATTATTATTTGGTTTCATTTTTTTGTTTTTCGTATTTTAAGCATGATTAAGCAAGCACACGTATCAATTTTAAAACAAAAAAAGCATTAAACTTCAATCGATTTTTATTTAAATATTATTCAATTTAAATAAATGATCGTGAGAATTTAACAAGGCGTCAATTACCTTTTTGGCTGCCGTAGCTGCCTCTTTCTTGCAGCAGATAAACATTTTACATTTTTGTTTTTTGGTTTATGGTCAAACCAACAACATTATACTCAAAAAATATATAAAAATAAAGTCCAACAACAACCAACACAAAAAATGTCAAACCAAAAAATGAATAAGTCTTTTGAAGACGGTTTAAATGTTGAAAAAAAAAAAAAAAAAAAACTTCCTAAAAAACACAGTCATACTTACCGCATTTGAGTCGTTTTGTTTTTTGGTTAATAAAATATGTATTCGAACTCTATAAATCTTCATAAACTTGTCACGTTTTCAGTGCAACATATAAATTCCTTTGGAAAACAACAAAACGTACAAATGTTTTCATGAACTGAAGAAGTTTTTTCAACAATATTGCCGAAAAAGTATAAATAAGTTTAATTGAATTGAATGGTTAACAACGACTTAGGAAATACTTTTAATTTAATAACAACTATTGTTGACAAAAAAAAGTACTTAAAAAACTACTTCTTAAAAACAGTGTTTCCTCTTAAAATCTGATGCTGATTAAAAATTTCGCTTATCCGAAGATTCGTCCGAAATGTTTTATATTTTTCAATCGTTACAGATTTCCAGTGGCTTCTTAATTACTTAGTCGATTTTCAATGCTTTTGTTGTCAATTTTGATAATCACTATCACTGAAATTTAGAATTTTAGAACTAAACTAAAGTATAAATAAACTTAACTAGAACTGAACTAGAACTGAACTAGAACTGAACTAGAACTGAACTAGAACTGAACTGAACTAGAACCGAATTGGAACTGAATTAGAACTGAACTAGAAGTGAAATAGAATGCTCCTGGAAGTAAATTATACTTTTTTCTGACACTAGTTTTTTTCAGTTTAAGTTAGCATTTCATGTTATTATTTTTCATTTTATTTAGTTTGGTCATGATAAATATTTTATTTCTCCCTTGACCCAATGTAGAGTACCTAAACACGTCTTTTTCAATTAAATCTTTTTTCCATTCAAAGGTCTGCATGCAGATGAGAAAAATACCATTGACTACTACTCACAACTCCCTCATATTTAAGCATAAATTTTGGATAAATTTAGGGGTCTTCTTTGCTGGCTACTTATATTCATACTTATACTAATTTCACATTACAACTGTATGACTATTTAATTTTTTCTTTTCAAAAAATTGAGTCAGTCTTCAAAAACCCCTCCAAAAACTAAAAATAAAAACTCAAGGAAAAAATATTTTTTTAAACAAAAGATTTGCTATGCTCTCACACTATATATTTATTTTCTTTTTTACCATAAATTTATAAAAAAATATATATATTTTTTGTCTTTTTTTATGTTGATTTTCAGACTACTACTGTCTGTCATGTAATGTTTCATGGTTACGAGTTCGGCTACAAAGTATGTTAAATAACTACCAAAAAAAAAAAATAATAAATAAATAACAAAAAAACTGAAATTGTTTAAACCAAACAAAAAAACTAAAAAAAAAGTAATAAAAGCTCATTAGTATGCGTGAAATGCAATCAAGTAGCTGTACAATTTCTTTCATTATTTTCATTTCGTTTTTTTATTTATTTTTTTCTGGTTTTATTTACTTTATTTACAACTTTTATACCGGGAGTGTGAAGTTAAGACTATTTGGAGCTACTGTTAAGATACAGATAGTAAGATAAAAGATTTTTGTACATAAAAACAATAATACCTTGAGAAAAATTAAAATATTTAGGAAATTTCCTAAATATGCATATAATTCCATAACTATTAAAGTGCTAATAAATTATCACTCGTATTGAAACTTTAATTTTTATTAAATTTAATATCTTTTATAATTGAGAAGATAATCTTAAATTTAATTTTCTTTTTATTGAGATTTTTTCCATTTTTTTAGTTTTTTAAAGATTAATGATAACATTTTATTAAATAAATTATATTTCTTTAAGACTATGTACCTGTTGCTCTTTAAACAGATGTGTCCTAAACATTTTGTTTTTTGTTTTCTTAAAAATCCTGCCTCAATGCAAAAACTAGTATGAAGGTAAATGTTTATTTTTTAAGCTTGTGTTAGTAGTTGCAGTAGTGTAGTAGTTCATTTATATCTCAAGGATGCGGAAAACGGAAGTAGTAAACATCATTAGCAAATGATTCACTGCACAAATGAAATAAAGATTTTATTTTATTTTTTCTTCCTTATTCTTATGGTGTTTTGTTATCATTTGTGTTTTTTTTTTTTTTTTTTCTTCAAAAAAGGAAGCAAAAATAAAAACATTTAAATCCAAGTTAAAGCGGAAGCCGGATTTGTTTTGATGCGCAACAGATGAGCAAAATTATTAAGATAATTGGGATTTTGTTAAAAAACTCTAGTAAAATCGACAAAAATAAAAAGAAAATAACAAATAAATTTGTTGAATTAAATTTCCTTTATTTTGTAAGGACCAATAATGGGATTTAAATATGAATTTGACCTATAAATATACTAGAACTAAACTGCAACAATGAACCAGAAATGAACTAGATATTATTAAACAATTTAGAACAATTGAACTAGAACTGAAACTCAACTAGAACATTACTAGAACAGAACTACAAGAAGCGAACTAGAACTGAAATAGATTTAAACTAGAAATAAACCAGAAATCAACTAGAACTGTACTAGAACTGAACTAGAAATGAACTAGAACTAACCTAATACTGACCTAGAACTCAAGTAGAAATCAACTAGAACTGAACTAGAACTGAACTAGAACTGAACTAGAACTGAACTAGAACTGAACTAGAACTGAACTAGAACTGAACTAGAACTGAACTAGAACTGAACTAGAACTGAACTAGAACTGAACTAGAACTGAACTAGAACTGAACTAGAACTGAACTAGAACTGAACTAGAACTGAACTAGAACTGAACCAGAACTGAACTAGAACTAGAACTGAACTAGAACTGAACTAGAACTGAACTAGAACTGAACTAGAACTGAACTAGAACTGAACTAGAACTGAACTAGAACTGAACTAGAACTGAACTAGAACTGAACTAGAACTGAACTAGAACTGAACTAGAACTGAACTAGAACTGAACTAGAACTGAACTAGAACTGAACTAGAACTGAACTAGAACTGAACTAGAACTGAACTAGAACTGAACTAGAACTGAACTAGAACTGAACTAGAACTGAACTAGAACTGAACTAGAACTGAACTAGAACTGAACTAGAACTGAACTAGAACTGAACTAGAACTGAACTAGAACTGAACTAGAACTGAACTAGAACTGAACTAGAACTGAACTAGAACTGAACTAGAACTGAACTAGAACTGAACTAGAACTGAACTAGAACTGAACTAGAACTGAACTAGAACTGAACTAGAACTGAACTAGAACTGAACTAGAACTGAACTAGAACTGAACTAGAACTGAACTAGAACTGAACTATAACTAGAACTGAAGTTGAACTAGAACTGAACTAGAACTGAACTAGAACTGAACTAGAGCTGAACTAGAACTGAACTAGAACTGAACTAGAACTGAACTAGAACTGAACTAGAACTGAACTAGAACTGAACTAGAACTGAACTAGAACTGAACTAGAACTGAACTAGAACTGAACTAGAACTGAACTAGAACTGAACTAGAACTGAACTAGAACTGAACTAGAACTGAACTAGAACTGAACTAGAACTGAACTAGAACTGAACTAGAACTGAACTAGAACTGAACTAGAACTGAACTAGAACTGAACTAGAACTGAACTAGAACTGAACTAGAACTGAACTAGAACTGAACTAGAACTAAACTAGAACTGAACTAGAACTGAACTAGAACTGAACTAGAACTGAACTAGAACTGAACTAGAACTGAACTAGAGCTGAACTAGAACTGAACTAGAACTGAACTAGAACTGAACTAGAACTGAACTAGAACTGAACTAGAACTGAACTAGAACTGAACTAGAACTGAACTAGAATGAACTAGAACTGAAGTTGAACTAGAACTGAAGTTGAACTAGAACTGAAGTTGAACTAGAATTAAAGCTGAACTGGAACTGAAGTTGAACAAGAACTGAAGTTGAAGTAGAACTGAAATAGAACTGAACTAGAACTGAACTAGAACTGAACTAGAACTGAACTAGAAATGAACTAGAACTGAACTAGAACTGAACTAGAACTGAACTAGAACTGAACTAGAACTGAACTAGAACTGAACTAGAACTGAACTAGAACTGAACTAGAACTGAACTAGAACTGAACTAGAACTGAACTAGAACTGAACTAGAACTGAACTAGAACTGAACTAGAACTGAACTAGAACTGAACTAGAACTGAACTAGAACTGAACTAGAACTGAACTAGAACTGAACTAGAACTGAACTAGAACTGAACTAGAACTGAACTAGAACTGAACTAGAACTGAACTAGAATGAACTATAACTAGAACTGAAGTTGAACTAGAACTGAAGTTGAACTGGAACTGAAGTTGAACAAGAACTGAAGTTGAACTAGAACTGAACTAGAACTGAACTAGAACTGAACTAGAACTGAACTAGAACTGAACTAGAACTGAACTAGAACTGAACTAGAACTGAACTAGAACTGAACTAGAACTGAACTAGAACTGAACTAGAACTGAACTAGAACTGAACTAGAACTGAACTAGAACTGAACTAGAACTGAACTAGAACTGAACTAGAACTGAACTAGAACTGAACTAGAACTGAACTAGAACTGAACTAGAACTGAACTAGAACTGAACTAGAACTGAACTAGAACTGAACTAGAACTGAACTAGAACTGAACTAGAACTGAACTAGAACTGAACTAGAACTGAACTAGAACTGAACTAGAACTGAACTAGAACTGAACTAGAACTGAACTAGAACTGAACTAGAACTGAACTAGAACTGAACTAGAACTGAACTAGAACTGAACTAGAACTGAACTAGAACTGAACTAGAACTGAACTAGAACTGAACTAGAACTGAACTAGAACTGAACTAGAACTGAACTAGAACTGAACTAGAACTGAACTAGAACTGAACTAGAACTGAACTAGAACTGAACTAGAACTGAACTAGAACTGAACTAGAACTGAACTAGAATGAACTATAACTAGAACTGAAGTTGAACTAGAACTGAAGTTGAACTAGAACTGAAGTTGAACAAGAACTGAAGTTGAACTAGAACTGAACTAGAACTGAACTAGAACTGAACTAGAACTGAACTAGAACTGAACTAGAACTGAACTAGAACTGAACTAGAACTGAACTAGAACTGAACTAGAACTGAACTAGAACTGAACTAGAACTGAACTAGAACTGAACTAGAACTGAACTAGAACTGAACTAGAACTGAACTAGAACTGAACTAGAACTGAACTAGAACTGAACTAGAACTGAACTAGAACTGAACTAGAACTGAACTAGAACTGAACTAGAACTGAACTAGAACTGAACTAGAACTGAACTAGAACTGAACTAGAACTGAACTAGAACTGAACTAGAACTGAACTAGAACTGAACTAGAACTGAACTAGAACTGAACTAGAACTGAACTAGAACTGAACTAGAACTGAACTAGAACTGAACTAGAACTGAACTAGAACTGAACTAGAACTGAACTAGAACTGAACTAGAACTGAATTAGAACTGAACTAGAACTGAACTAGAACTGAACTAGAACTGAACTAGATCTGAACTAGAACTGAACTAGAACTGAACTAGAACTGAACTAGAACTGAACTAGAACTGAACTAGAACTGAATTAGAACTGAACTAGAACTAAACTAGATCTGAGCTAAAACTGAATTTTCAAAAAATTCCCTTTTCAAAAAATTTCTTATTTCTCAAAAATATTAAATATAGCCTACTTCAGTATAGGCGAGGGTTGGAGTATCATGAATTTGTGTTAATGTCTGTAGTGTGCATTAAAAATCTCTGGACCAGCAAATGTTAACCTTTCGATTCAGAATCTTTTCCTGAGATGATTTATTAATGTCAGTCATCCGTATGGTTGGCTGTATTTGGGAACTAGAGTATTCAATCGAATAATATTTGTTCGATTAATCGACAAAATGAAATCAATATAAAACTTTTATTTAGCTCTTGTGTTTAGCCAGCAAAAATACTTTCTCGAAAACCTAAACTTTCAAATAAGCTTTAACTGATTTTACTTAAACTAATGCTCTATATTGATTATTTAAAAATCTCTTGACAACAGTATTAAAATACAAATTATTTCTTAAAAGCCATTTTTCAAAATCACGCTTATTTTTTTTTTAAATTTCCATTAAATTAAGTTACAATTAAAATGCGAGTATTTTACATAAACATAAAAATCAAAAATACACAAGTCTATCACAATAAAGAAAACAATAATTTGTCAATTATTTCGAAAGAAATGAATTGATAATTGAAGACACACCTTTACCATGTAAATATGTGACTAGATTTTTTAAAGATTTCAATAAAAAAAATAAAATAGTAATTCTATTATACATTAAAGAAATAAAATTGAAAAGTAAATGCGACGTAAGATTTTTGGCAAATAACAAATTACCAACAGAGTTACAAATCAATTGAGTTCTTCTTTTTACATTTCTATAAATTTTGACTTTGACAAAATAATTTAAAGTAGTCTAAATAAATGTATGTATATTTAAGAAATTAAGATTCTAATCTTGATTCTCTTTATCTAGAATCTTCATAATAATAAAACTAACGCTTTATAGTTATAAAAAAGACAATAAGGAGTTTTTTCTTTGTTGCAAAGTGATACAAAATTTGGAAAAAAACATCTGCTTCTGCGTAAAAAAAAAAAAAATCAAAATCTCTAATAATTTTGTTACAAAAAATAAAACATGAGGGCCAGATTTTTTATTAAATAAATAAGCAGCCTGTTGATTTTTGAAAACAAAAACAAATTTAGTTTTTTTATAACAAAAGACTGAGTTTTTTAAGAGAATATATATATATATTTTTTTTTCTTGTAAAATCATTTACTACCACTAAAAGTACCTGTTACATAAAGCAACAAATGGTTCTTCATTGTTTCATCTGTACAATTAAATTTAGTATTTCAATCTGTTGCATTTGTTTTTTTTTTTTTTATTTATTTCCCCGTTGATGGTAAATGATGTTTTGATATTTTTTGGTTTTAGAATTTTGTTGTTTCATTTATTCTTGTATCTTTTTAGCAAAATAAAAAACATATGTTGCAGCTTGCATTGATTTAAAAAACAAATCTTTATCCTCGACCATTTACTTTTCACAGTTGTACTAGTATTTGTATTGTTTTGTCCTTTAGACGGCTTTTTCTCTTTTGTTGTTTTCTCATTTTGTGTGTTTTAAAATTTGTTTTATTTGTTGTTGTGTGTACCTGCTGCAACAATCTGTTGCGTTTTTTATTTAGTACTTAAATATGTTTTGTTCCCTGATTTTACACATGCTGTTTGTTTGTCGAGTTTTGAGTAGGAAATCGCCATCGTCATCATCATTTGGCATAAAAACCGTCTCGATGTTTTGTTATTTTTTAACATTTGGGATTTGTTGCATATATTTTTGTTCTAAAATAAGCGTTGGCGTTAAACATTATTTAATATACTACTGAACTGTTTGTAAAGGTTGAAAGCAAAATAAAAAAAAAATAAACAAATTTATTTTGCAAGGTGTTCCACTTTGTTTTACTGACCTTATTTTGATTTGTTTTTATTTTTAATGTTTCTGTAAAGTAATTTCCTGTTGTTTTAAAAATTTAGCTTTCAGAGAGATTAAAGAACATACAAAATTAATTACTACGTTTATGTAAAAAACATGAAATATAATTAAAGTTTCTTGTAAAATCAGTGTTACAAAATAATCGATACTGCCCTTTTAGCTAAAAAATTTTGTTTTGTAGCTAAGTTCTGGTTTAAGTCCTAGTACTAATACAGTTTTACTTCAGCTCTAGTCCAAGTCTCGTGCAGTTTTATTTCATATCTAGTTCAGTTCTAGTTCAGTTCTGTTTCAGTTATAGTTCAGTCTAGTTCAGTTCTTTTTCAGTTCTAGTTCAGTTCTATTTCACTTCTAGTTCAGTTCTATTTCACTTCTAGTTCAGTTCCAGTTCAGTTCTAGTTCACTTCTAGTTCAGTTCCAGTTCTAGTTCAGTTCTAGTTCAGTTCTAGTTCAGTTCTAGTTCAGTTCTAGTTCAGTTCTAGTTCAACTTCAGTTCAGTTCTAGTTCAACTTCAGTTCAGTTCTAGTTCACTTCTAGTTCAGTTCTAGTTCAGTTCTAGTACAGTTCTAGTACAGTTCTAGTCCAGTTCTAGTTCAGTTCTAGTTCAGTTCTAGTTCAGTTCTAGTTCAGTTCTAGTTCAGTTCTAGTTCAGTTCTAGTTCAGTTCTAGTTCAGTTCTAGTTCAGTTCTAGTTCAGTTCTAGTTCAGTTCTAGTTCAGTTCTAGTTCAGTTCTAGTTCAGTTCTAGTTCAGTTCTAGTTCAGTTCTAGTTCAGTTCTAGTTCAGTTCTAGTTCAGTTCTAGATCAGTTCTAGTTCAGTTCTAGTTCAGTTCTAGATCAGTTCTAGTTCAATTCTAGTTAAGTTCTAGTTCAGTTCTAGTTCAGTTCTAATTCAGTTCTAGTTCAGTTCTAGTTCAGTTCTAGTTCAGTTCTAGTTCAGTTCTAGTTCAGTTCTAGTACAGTTCTAGTCCAGTTCTAGTTCTAGTTCAGTTCTAGTTCAGTTCTAGTTCAGTTCTAGTTCAGTTCTAGTTCAGTTCTAGTTCAGTTCTAGTTCAGTTCTAGTTCAGTTCTAGTTCAGTTCTAGTTCAGTTCTAGTTCAGTTCTAGTACAGTTCTAGTAAAGTTCTAGTCCAGTTCTAGTTCAGTTCTAGTTCAGTTCTAGTTCAGTTCTAGTTCAGTTCTAGTTCAGTTCTAGTCCAGTTCTAGTTCAGTTCTAGTTCAGTTCTAGTTCAGTTCTAGTTCAGTTCTAGTTCAGTTCTAGTTCAGTTCTAGTTCATTTCTAGTTCAGTTCTAGTTCAGTTCTAGTTCAGTTCTGGTTCAGTTCTAGTTCAGTTCTAGTTCAGTTCTAGTTCAGTTCTAGTTCAGTTCTAGTTCAGTTCTAGTTCAGTTCTAGTTCAGTTCTAGTTCAGTTCTAGTTCAGTTCTAGTTCAGTTCTAGTTCAGTTCTAGTTCAGTTCTAGTTCAGTTCTAGTTCAGTTCTAGTTCAGTTCTAGTTCAGTTCTAGTACAGTTCTAGTACAGTTCTAGTTCAGTTCTAGTTCAGTTCTAGTTCAGTTCTAGTTCAGTTCTAGTTCAGTTCTAGTTCAGTTCTAGTTCAGTTCTAGTTCAGTTCTAGTTCAGTTCTAGTTCAGTTCTAGTTCAGTTCTAGTTCAGTTCTAGTACAGTTCTAGTACAGTTCTAGTACAGTTCTAGTCCAGTTCTAGTTCAGTTCTAGTTCAGTTCTAGTTCAGTTCTAGTTCAGTTCTAGTCCAGTTCTAGTTCAGTTCTAGTTCAGTTCTAGTTCAGTTCTAGTTCAGTTCTAGTTCAGTTCTAGTTCAGTTCTAGTTCAGTTCTAGTTCAGTTCTAGTTCAGTTCTAGTTCAGTTCTAGTTCATTTCTAGTTCAGTTCTAGTTCAGTTCTAGTTCAGTTCTGGTTCAGTTCTAGTTCAGTTCTAGTTCAGTTCTAGTTCAGTTCTAGTTCAGTTCTAGTTCAGTTCTAGTACAGTTCTAGTACAGTTCTAGTCCAGTTCTAGTTTAGTTCTAGTTCAGTTCTAGTCCAGTTCTAGTTCAGTTCTAGTTCAGTTCTAGTTTAGTTCTAGTTCAGTTCTAGTTCAGTTCTAGTTCAGTTCTAGTTCAGTTCTAGTTCAGTTCTAGTACAGTTCTAGTACAGTTCTAGTCCAGTTCTAGTTCAGTTCTAGTTCAGTTCTAGTTCAGTTTTAGTTCAGTTCTAGTTCAGTTCTAGTCCAGTTCTAGTTCAGTTCTAGTTCAGTTCTAGTTCAGTTCTAGTTCAGTTCTAGTTCAGTTCTAGTTCAGTTCTAGTTCAGTTCTAGTTCAGTTCTAGTTCAGTTCTAGTTCATTTCTAGTTCAGTTCTAGTTCAGTTCTAGTTCAGTTCTGGTTCAGTTCTAGTTCAGTTCTAGTTCAGTTCTAGTTCAGTTCTAGTTCAGTTCTAGTTCAGTTCTAATTCAGTTCTAGTTCAGTTCTAGTTCAGTTCTAGTTCAGTTCTTGTTCAGTTCTAGTTCAGTTCTAGTTCAGTTCTAGTTCAGTTCTAATTCAGTTCTAGTTCAGTTCTAGTTCAGTTCTAGTTCAGTTCTAGTTCAGTTCTACTTCAGTTCTAGTTCAGTTCTAGTTCAGTTCTAGTTCAGTTCTAGTTCAGTTCTAGTTCAGTTCTAGTTCAGTTCTAGTACAGTTCTAGTCCAGTTCTAGTTCAGTTCTAGTTCAGTTCTAGTTCAGTTCTAGTTCAGTTCTAGTTCAGTTTTAGTTCAGTTCTAGTTCAGTTCTAGTACAGTTCTAGTACAGTTCTAGTCCAGTTCTAGTTCAGTTCTAGTTCAGTTCTAGTTCAGTTCTAGTTCAGTTCTAGTTCAGTTCTAGTTCAGTTCTAGTCCAGTTCTAGTTCAGTTCTAGTTCAGTTCTAGTTCAGTTCTAGTTCAGTTCTAGTTCAGTTCTAGTTCAGTTCTAGTTCAGTTCTAGTTCAGTTCTAGTTCAGTTCTAGTTCAGTTCTAGTTCAGTTCTAGTTCAGTTCTAGTTCAGTTCTAGTTCAGTTCAGTTCTAGTTCAGTTCTAGTTCAGTTCTAGTTCAGTTCTAGTTCAGTTCTAGTTCAGTTCTAGTTCAGTTCTAGTTCAGTTCTAGTTCAGTTCTGGTTCAGTTCTAGTTCAGTTCTAGTTCAGTTCTAGTTCAGTTCTAGTTCAGTTCTAGTTCAGTTCTAATTCAGTTCTAGTTCAGTTCTAGTTCAGTTCTAGTTCAGTTCTAGTTCAGGTCTAGTTCAGTTCTAGTTCAGTTCTAGTTCAGTTCTAGTTCTAGTTCAGTTCTAGTTCAGTTCTAGTTCAGTTCTAGTTCAGTTCTAGTTCTAGTTCAGTTCTAGTTCAGTTCTAGTTCAATTCTAGTTCAGTTCTAGTTCAGTTCTAGTTCAGTTCTAGTTCAGTTCTAGTTCATTTCTAGTTCAATTCTAGTTCAGTTCTAGTTCAGTTCTAGTTCAGTTCTAGTTCAGTTCTAGTTCATTTCTAGTTCAATTCTAGTTCAGTTCTAGTTCAGTTCTAGTTCAGTACTAGTTCAGTTCTAGTTCAGTTCTAGTTCAGTTCTAGTTCATTTCTAGTTCAATTCTAGTTCAGTTCTAGTTCAGTTCTAGTTCAGTTCTAGTTCAGTTCTGGTTCAGTTCTAGTTCAGTACTAGTTCAGTTCTAGTTCAGTTCTAGTTCAGTTCTAGTTCAGTTCTAGTTCAGTTCTAGTTCAGTTCTAGTTCAGTTCTAGTTCAGTTCTAGTTCAGTTCTGGTTCAGTTCTAGTTCAGTTCTAGTTCAGTTCTAGTTCAGTTCTAGTTCAGTTCTAGTTCTAGTTCAGTTCTAGTTCAGTTCTAGTTCAGTTCTAGTTCAGTTCTAGTTCAGTTCTAGTTCAGTTCTAGTTCAGTTCTAGTTCAGTTCTAGTACAGTTCTAGTCCAGTTCTAGTTCAGTTCTAGTTCAATTCTAGTTCAGTTCTAGTTCAGTTCTAGTTCAGTACTAGTTCAGTTCTAGTTCAGTTCTAGTTCAGTTCTAGTTCATTTCTAGTTCAATTCTAGTTCAGTTCTAGTTCATTTCTAGTTCAATTCTAGTTCAGTTCTAGTTCAGTTCTAGTTCAGTACTAGTTCAGTTCTAGTTCAGTTCTAGTTCAGTTCTAGTTCAGTTCTAGTTCAGTTCTAGTTCAGTTCTAGTTCAGTTCTAGTTCAGTTCTAGTTCAGTTCTGGTTCAGTTCTAGTTCAGTTCTAGTTCAGTTCTAGTTCAGTTCTAGTTCAGTTCTAGTTCTAGTTCAGTTCTAGTTCAGTTCTAGTTCAGTTCTAGTTCAGTTCTAGTTCAGTTCTAGTTCAGTTCTAGTTCAGTTCTAGTTCAGTTCTGGTTCAGTTCTAGTTCAGTTCTAGTTCTAGTTCAGTTCTGGTTCAGTTCTAGTTCAGTTCTAGTTCATTTCTAGTTCAATTCTAGTTCAGTTCTAGTTCAGTTCTAGTTCAGTACTAGTTCAGTTCTAGTTCAGTTCTAGTTCAGTTCTAGTTCATTTCTAGTTCAATTCTAGTTCAGTTCTAGTTCAGTTCTAGTTCAGTTCTAGTTCAGTTCTGGTTCAGTTCTAGTTCAGTTCTAGTTCAGTTCTAGTTCAGTTCTAGTTCAGTTCTAGTTCAGTTCTAGTTCAGTTCTAGTTCAGTTCTAGTTCAGTTCTAGTTCAGTTTTAGTTCAGTTCTAGTTCAGTTCTAGTTCAGTTCTAGTTCAGTTCTAGTTCAGTTCTAGTTCAGTTCTAGTTCAGTTCTAGTTCAGTTCTAGTTCAGTTCTAGTTCAGTTCTAGTTCAGTTCTAGTTCAGTTCTAGTTCAGTTCTAGTTCAGTTCTAGTTCAGTTCTAGTTCAGTTCTAGTTCAGTTCTAGTTCAGTTCTAGTTCAGTTCTAGTTCAGTTCTAGTTCAGTTCTAGTTCAGTTCTAGTTCAGTTCTAGTTCAGTTCTAGTTCAGTTCTAGTTCAGTTCTAGTTCAGTTCTAGTTCAGTTCTAGTTCAGTTCTAGTTCAGTTCTAGTTCAGTTCTAGTTCAGTTCTAGTTCAGTTCTAGTTCAGTTCTAGTTCAGTTCTAGTTCAGTTCTAGTTCAGTTCTAGTTCAGTTCTAGTTCAGTTCTAGTTCAGTTCTAGTTCAATTCTAATTCAGTTCTGGTTCAGTTCTAGTTCAGTTCTAGTTCAGTTCTAGTTCAGTTCTAGTTCAGTTCTAATTCAGTTCTAGTTCAGTTCTAGTTCAGTTCTAGTTCAGTTCTAGTTCAGTTCTAGTTCAGGTCTAGTTCAGTTCTAGTTCAGTTCTAGTTCAGTTCTAGTTCTAGTTCAGTTCTAGTTCAGTTCTAGTTCAGTTCTAGTTCAGTTCTAGTTCTAGTTCAGTTCTAGTTCAGTTCTAGTTCAATTCTAGTTCAGTTCTAGTTCAGTTATGTATTACATATTTGTATATTTTAAACTTTCTTCAAAACTTTAAATTTAGTTTTGTAAAATTAAAGCTTATTATGGTAAATTTTCCAATATTACCGCTAAGCTCCTTATGACAAAAGTCATTATTACGGTTTTACATTAAACGGTATTTTAAACTGAACATCAGCGTTAACTGCTTCTGTACACCTTTAATATCTTTCAGGTTGATTGAGTTTGTATCAGTCATTATAAAAAAATACACAACTCCTGGACTTCCTTTTTACAAGAAAAAAAAAAAAAAACACATTGTGTGTAGGACAAGTTCTTACTTACTTAGTTACAATGTTTCCCCCATTACAAAGTACAACGACTTTAAAGAGTTTAAACAGCTTAAATTAACAGTAACCCCCAAAAAAATATATATTGAACAGTTAATAAAGAAAAAAAAAAATAAATACTAAAAACTTATGGAAAGTTTACAGTTTATATTTCCTCTTATTATTTTACTGATAAATACCACAACAACTATCGATCAGGTGTTACTTCGAAGAAAAAATACAAAAAAAAAAAAGATACTGACTGCTACATTTAAGCCATATTTGGGATAAGCTTTTCATTTTATATATATATTTTTTTTAATTTCATCAGTCTTTCAGTTCTGTTGGTTTAACACATTTTCTTTTTTTTATACGTAAAAAAAAACTTACTTAAAAGGGCTTAAAGGTTTCATTGAATGAATAAAGTGTCTTTCATTCGCTGACCATGTTGTTTTTTTTTAATATTTGTCCAGATCATATTTGTACAATAATCAACATTTTAATGTGTACCGATATAAGTATCAGATATTATTTTTTTATTTTATTTTGTACTTACTGTTATTATGGTCAAGTGCTCTCTGTAAAGTGCAATAATTGTTGTTGTTTTCATATGTACAAATGTATGTGCTTGATTATTATTTAAGTACTTTGTGTACTTTTGGGGCAGGTGTAATTTCTTTTTAATTTATATTTTTACCTTTTTTTTTCTATTTCATTTGTTTTTCAATTCATTCATAAGCCAATTCATTGATGAATTTTAAAAATATTGTAGTAGTAGTAATTTTTTTTACACATGTCTCTTTTGAGTGTGTGTTCGAAATTATTAATGAAAACAGCTTTTATGAGTATTAAAAGAAATAAAAAAATATTAATAAATAAACCAATAACAATAAGTTAACTGATAATTCTTAAAATTGTTAAAATATTAAGAAATAAATGTGAATCAATTTCCCGTAGTAAGAATATTTCTAATTGTATGGAAATAAAAAAAATTATAGTTAATTTTTCAAAAATTTGCTATTTAAAGTGTACTTTTAACAAATTTACTATTTAAAGTAAATTTTTCAGAAATTTGCTATTTACAGTCAATTTTCGAGAAAATTGCTATTTACAGTAAATTTTCTAAAAATTTGCTATATATAATAAATTTTCCAAAAATTTGGTATTAATAGTAAATTTTCGAGAAATTTGCTATTTATAGTAAATTTTCTAAAATTTTGTTATTAATAGTAAATTTTCGCGAAATTATTTCCAAAAATTTGGTTTTTATAGTAAATTTTCCAAAAATTTGCTATTTATAGTAAATTTTCCAAAAAAGTTTGCTATTTATAGTAAATTTTTTAAAAGTTTTCTTTTTATAGTAAATTTTTGTTAAATTTGCTATTTATAGTAAACTTTCTAGAAATATGCTATTTATAGTAAATTTTCTAGCAAATTGCTATTTATAGTAAATTTTTGATAAATTTGCTATTTATAGTAAATTCTTGATAAATTTGCTATTTATAGGAAATTCTTCATAAATTTGATATTAATAGTAAATGCTTAATAAATTTGCTGTTAATAGTAAATGCTTAATAAATTTGCTATTTATAGTAAATTTTTGATAAGTTTGCTTTCTATAGTAATTCCAGCTATTTATAGTAAATTTTCGATAAATTTGCTATTTTTAGTAAATGGTTAATAAATTTGTAATTCCATAGTAATTCCATTAATTTGCTATTTGTAGTAAATTTTTTATAAATTTGCTATTTATAGTAAATGTTGAATCAATTTGCTATTTATAGTAAGTTCTTGATAAATTTGCTATTTAGTAAATTTTCGAGAAATTTGCTATTTATTGCAGATATTAGAAAAAGCTGCTATTTATATTTAATTTTATAAAATTGTGCTATTTGTAGTAGCGTTTTAGAATATTTTCCTTTTTTAATGTTAGTAAGAAAATGATTTTTTAGTTAAACTGATGTTTTCCAGTATTTGTAATTAGTGTTTATTAATATTTCTTGGTTTTAAAAATTCCTACAGGGATTTATATGCATTTTTAATTACTATTTAACTCTAAATAAATATTAAGTCTTCAAAACAAAGTTCTACAATTAAAACTTTTTAATAAATAGTATGGTATTTGTTAAGCAAAAACTTAGATAAGAAGAAAAGAAAACATTTTTATTTTTTGGCAATAATTAATTAAGCAAAAACTGTATTTAAAGAGCAGCTGTTAACTGGCGGTAGTTTGGCTGACTTGTTGGTTTTTGACTGCTTAACAAGTAAAAGTTTTGTGGCAAATAATAATTTTCATTAAAAATATAATCGCGTGCTTTTCTATAATTAATAATGAATATTTATTAATTTTTTTGTTTGTTTGTCGTACATTTTTTTATTTTTTTATAAAACAATTTTTATTACCAAAAATTCAACAAATTTTATGAATGAGCATGTCGCTTTTTTCTACATTTCTTTTTTATTAACAATTTCTTTTTCATGAATATGAGTTTTTTTTATTTTGTTTATTCATATTTTACAGTTGCAAGCTGCTTATAAGCGTAACATTGAAATTGTAGGTTTGTTTTTTTTCAGCTTGGGTTTGATTATCAACTTTTAAGAATCTCCCCAAAAAAAAAGTTACCAAAAAATTAACCCTTTTTTGGAAAAAAAAAAAAAAAATGAGATGGCAAATGCAACAAGTTTGTTTAAAATAAAAAAATTATATTGAATTAAAGATCATGAGAGAGTGTTGATATTATTCCATTAATGCATAATTTACTGATGAAGATCTCTTACTTCTTTTGAATTTTATTCTTTTTAAAACAGGTGTAATGATTTCTTTTTAAAATTTTATTTTTAAAAGTTTAAAAAAATGCCTGGGAAAAAGGGATGTTTATAAACTGATAAAAATTTATTATTATTTCCGGTATTAATTAAAAAAAAGAGAAACAAACCAAAGAAATATAACTTGTTTCTTTCCTTTTTAAACTTTCTTTAAAGGAAACTAATTTAGCCAAATTTTTACTACTTTGATAAAACGTATGTATGAATAAACTTATTTATGGTTTCTTTATTGTTGAATTTTACAATATTTCTTTTATTTTACTGTGTGCTTGTGTTCGTTTCTTTTACGCACAAAAATCATATATAAATATTTTCATCACGTTTCTATTTTCAAGTTATTTGCCCTTTTTTGACAAACTAATTTGTCATTCTTGGCCATAATTGGCAAGTAATCAAAAACAGTTTATAAAGAACATATGTATAGAAAAATAGCAACAAAATCTACGAAAAAAACTATCAATAAACGCCATATGTACATATTGTTGGGATCCCACAATGTTAAGTTGTGATGATGATTGTTGAGTCGTTTAAGTGTAATATAGCTTTAGCTGAAATTTACAGTAGCTAGAAATTTAAAATAGCAATTTGTTTTCATTTCAACATTCTTTCCCAGCATAAGAACAAATGTGTTTTTGATTTTAATGAATTAAATAGAAATTGTGTTTAAGTGTAATGGAATTTAATTATTTAGGGCTTTGTTGTGCAAATTTTATAAAAAAAAAACGTTTTTTAAGAAATTTGAATAAGTAGGCAATAAAAATTATTGAGTGGTATTGAAAAGCTTTAGGCTATAAGAAATTAAATTATTTGTTATGAATTTAAAAAAGAGGCATATTATAAAATTGATCACTTAAAGGAAATTTATTAAAAAAATTAACTCTAAAGGTAAATTCGGCAAAAATTGTCATTTACAGCATTTTTTAAGAATTTGCTATTTATAGTAAATTTTCCATTTATGTATATTTTCCAAAAATATTATATTTATACTATATTTTCTATAAATTTGCTATTTATAGTAAATTTTCTTTAAATTTGCTATGTATAGTAAATTTTACACGATTTATAGTAAATTTTCTCAAAATTTGCTGTTTATAGTAAATTTTTAATAAATTTGCTATTTCTAGTAAATTTTTTATAAATTTTCTATAAATTTGCTACTATAGTTAATCTCTATAAATTTGCTATTTATGGTCAATTTTCTACAGATTTGCTATTTGTGGTAGATTTTCTATGAATTTGGTATTTATGGTAAATTTTCTATAAATTTGCTATTTATGGTCAATTTTCTACAGATTTGCTATTTGTGGTAAATTTTCTATGAATTTGGTATTTATGGTAAATTTTCTATAAATTTGCTATTTATAGTAAATTTTCTAAAAATTTGCTATTTATAGTAAATTTTCGATAAATTTGCTATTTATAGTAAATTTTCAAAAAAGTTTGCTATTAATAGTAAATCTTACACGATTTCGGTATTTATAGTAAATTTTCTTAAAATTTGCTGTTTATAGTAAATCTTTAATAAATTTGCTATTTATAGTAAATTTTTTATAAATTTTCTATAAATTTGCTATTATAGTTAATTTACTATGGTCAATTTTCTACAGATTTGCCATTTGTGGTAGATTTTCAATAAATTTGTTATTTATGGTTAATTTTCTATAAATTTGATACTTATGGTAAATTTATATAAATTTGCTATTTATGGTAAATTTATATAAATTTGCTATTTATGGTAAATTTATATAAATTTGCTATTAATGGTAAATTTATGGTAAATTTTTCCACGATTTCGCTATTTAGAGTAAATTTTCTAAAAATTTGCTATTTATAGTTAATTTTCAAAAAAGTTTGCTATTAATAGTAAATTTTACACGATTTCGGTATTTATAGTAAATTCTCTAAAAATTTGCTGTTTATAGTAAATCTGTAATAAATTTGCTATTTCTATTAAATTTTTTTATAAATTTGCTATTTATGGTAAATTTTTTATAAATTTGCTAGTAAATTTTATAGTAAATTTTCAATAAATTTGCTATTTATGGTAAATTTTCTATAAATTTGCTATTTATAGTAGATTTTCTATAAATTTGCTATTTATGGTAGATTTTCTATAAATTTGCTATTTATAGTAAATTTTCGATAAATTTGCTATTTATAGTAAATTTTCAAAAAGTTTGCTATTAATAATAAATTTTACACGATTCCGCTATTTATAGTAAATTTTCTAAAAATTTGCTGTTTATAGTAAATTTTATTTGTATAGTTCTAGTCAATTTTTTGTAAACTTGATATTTATAGTAAATTTTCCATAAATTTGCTATTTATTGTAAATTTTCGAAAAATTTGCTATTTATTGTAAATCTTCAAAAAGTTTGCTTTTTATACAAAATTTTCGAAAACTTTGCTGTTTATAGTAAATTTACGAAAAATTTGCTATTGATAATAAATTTTACGCGATTTCGCTATTTGTAGTAAATTTTCCAAAAATTTGCAATTTATAGTAAATTTTTTATATATTTTCTATTTATAGTAAATTTTTTATAAATTTGCTATTTATTGTAAATTTTCCATAAATTTGCTATTTATAGAACATTTTCTATAAATTTACTATTTATGTTAAATTTTCTACAAATTTGCTATTTATGTTAAATTTCTGTAAATTTGCTATTTATAGTAAATTTTCCATAAATTTGCTAAATTTAGCTTTTTGTACATTTTAGTCACACTTAAAAAAAAGAAAACAAAATAGCAAAACGAAGGACTTAAGCAGCGAACATGTCTTTTTTTCACTCCTGGGTAATTAAGACCTTCCTCTTGTTTTTTCGGAAACATTGAAAAATTTACATAAAATGTATGGATTATTAAGAAACATTGTAACGTTAATTAATTCCGCATGCAATTGTTACGCTTTTGCATACAAAAAAGACATTAATAAACCTAAAATAACTGAAAATTTTGAAAAATGGGAAATAAATTAAAGGAACTTTAAAGAAAGAAGCAAGGTGTCTGTTAATGGTAAATTAATTTCTTGTATGCTCTTGTATTCCAAATGAATGACTTTATAAGATTAAAATGTATACAAACATTTTATGATTAAGCATAAACAATTACAACAGTTAATAATAATGATGATAAAGATAAAGATAAACCCAGCAGGTTAACGGTTTGATAAAGTTCAAAATTTTACGGTTTTTGAGGTTTTATAACCGAGAACAAGCTGCAAATGTCAAAGAAATTCAATAGTTTTTTAATCATAAGGAAGTCAAAAATTAAAAAGCATTAAGAATGATATTATAAGCAAGAAAAGAAAATTTGAATAATGCTTTTTTAAAAAATTACAAATTGTTGCACAAGGTGTTGCTTATATTAAGCCAAACTTGGCATTTTTAAAATATTGTATGTATAATTCCCAACTATTGCGCAACTATATAGCAACAGGATCAAAATGATAAACCTGTTTTAATTTGTCTAAAAAGCCACACTAAGACAAAGTTTTAAAGTTAAAGAGAAAGAAAGAAAACAAAGCCTCAAATTATAATGCCTGCAGATGTAATAAATTTTAATTTCATTTTCATAACTAAAAATTAAATTGTACGCAAACTAGGACAATATATTAAATAAACACATTTCGTTATAGTATTATTTTTAAACAAACACAATAAAACTTACTTTCAGTAGCAATCGCACATTTTTCTCACACATAAACCAAATAAAAGCTTCTACAAACACTATGGGCTTAAAAGTAAATAAAATAATATAATTTTAATTGAATAAAACGTTTTGCAATTTTACCATTGTTTGTAGCCATTGTTGTGTGTAAGAGAGAAACTCCCAAGTCTTCAAACAGCTACTTTTATATCTTTTGTAGTATCCTTAGGGAATTGAAATAAACTTTTTTCTTTTTAACACAGACTTGGTTTTTATGTGTGTGCAATTCATCTAGCTGTTTGCAAGATCTCTCTTTTTATACGAGTGTAGCTATATATTGTGTTGATTTAATAAACTTTTAATTTCTTTTTAACGATGCTTTAAGGCAGAAGATGGTTTGATGATTTTGGTTTTTTTTAGTATGTTTTCTGTAAGGATGCTTTAAAAGTTTGTATTGAGTTTTTGTTTGGCGTTGATTGATTTAGTTGGTTAAACAGTAAGTGGCTGTATGTTGTTAATAAGTAGCTGTCCTCCCTGGGGGTCATGTTTTAATAAATTAATTAAATATTATGACACACTGGGCCTAAAAGTAATTGAATTTCATTGGTTTTAAGGCAGTAAAACATATATGCAATATTTACATTTTTGGGGGAAAAATACGAGGTTCCTTTAAATGACAAGGGATTTTCTCAATAATTTTATATTCATAGGAATTTTATTAAACATTTGTTGCTAAGAGTTAATTGCTCTAAACTTTTGCTATTAATAGCAAATCTACAAGTCTGCGATTTAAAATTAAAATTCCTATAAATTTGCTATTTAAAATAATTTTTTAAAAACTTTGCTTAAAGTAAAATTTTCCAAAAATATGCTTTTTATTTGCTATTTACAGCTAATTTTCTAGTAACAATAATTAATTTAAATTTGTTAATTATAGTAAAGTTTCGATAAATTTGCTATTTATAGTAAATTTTTGATAAATTTGCTATTTTTAGTACATTTTTTATAAATTTGCTATTTTTAGTAAATTTTAAATAAATTTGCTATTTATAGTAAGTTTTCCATAAATTTTTTATTTATAATAAGTTTTCTATTAATTTGCTATTTTTAGTTAATTTTCTATGAATTTGCTATTTATAGTAAATTTTCACTTTTGTATGAATTTGTGTTCTGTGACATACCTGATAGGATTTTTTCAATTATTTTATATTCATAGAAAATTGCTTAGATTGCTCTAAACTTTTGCTATTAATAGCAAAATTTCTACAATTCTGCGATTTAAGAGTAAAATTCCTACAAATTTGCTATTTAAAACAATTTTTTTAAAAACTTTGCTATTTAAAGTAAAATTTTCCAAAAATATGCTTTTTATTTGCTATTTACAGTAATTTTTTAAAATATTTCTAGTTACAATAATTAATTTAAATTTGCTATTTATAGTAAAGTTTCGATAAATTTACTATTTTTAGTAAATTTTTCATAAATTTGCTATTTATAGTAAGTTTTTCATAAATTTGCTATTTATAGAAAGTTTTCTATTAATTTGCTATTTTTAGTTAATTTTCGATAAATTTGCTATTTATAGTTAATCTTTGCTTTAGTACGAGTTTGTGTTCTGTGACATACCTGATATTAAGTTTTCTATAAATTTTATATTTTTAGTAAATTTTCGATAAATTTGCTATTTATAGTAAATTTTCGATAAATTTGCTATTTGTAGTAAGTTTTCTATAAATTTGTTATTTATAGTAAATTTTCCATAAATTTGCTATTTATAGTAAATTTTCGATAAATATTTTCTTCATAGTAAATTTCGATTAATTGGCTATTTATAGTAAATTTTCGATGAATTTGCTATTTCTAGTAATTCTTCGATAAATTTGCTATTTTTAGTAAATTTTCGATAAATTTGCTATTTGTAGTAAGTTTTCTATAAATTTGTTATTTGTAGTAAATTTTCCATAAATTTACTATTTATAGTAAATTTTCGATAAATATTTTCTTCATAGTAAATTTCGATTAATTGGCTATTTATAGTAAATTTTTGATAAATTTGCTATTTGTAGTAAGTTTTCTATAAATTTTATATTTATAGTTAATTTTCCATAAATTTGCTATTTATAGTAAATTTTCGATAAATTTTTTCTTCATAGTAAATTTCGATTAATTGGCTATTTATAGTAAATTTTCGATGAATTTGCTTTTTCTAGTAATTCTTCGATAAATTTGCTATTTATAGTAAATTTTTGATAAATTTGCTATTTGTAGTAAGTTTTCTATAAATTTGTTATTTATAGTAAATTTTCCATAAATTTGCTATTTATAGTAAATTTTCGATAAATTTGCTATTTTTAGTAAATTTTCATAAATTTGCTTCTTAGTAAATTCTCGTAAATTTGCTATTTATAGTAGATTTTCGATAAATTTGCTATTTGCTATTATAGTAATTTTTCGATAAATTTGCTATTTATAGTAAATTTTCTATTTTGGGGCATTTAAAAAAGATTTTTGAGTTAGAAATTTTTTATTAGAAGTTTTCTTAAAATTTGCTACTTATATCATTATGATCGGATGTAGTTCAATTGAGGGATCATTTTTATAATTATTATTTTTTTTTGTCAATTTCTTTATGAAATTTTTTATCAACCCCCTCGTATATTTTGAATTACTTCCTTTTTGTTGGCTTCTTTTTTGAGTAATTAAATTTCCTTATCAAAGTTTTTTTTTTATATGTGTAATTATTTTTTATGTTTTAGCCACCAAAAGCAGATGTTTTATTTAATATATTTTGGTGAGATCTTGAAATAAATTTAAGAGCCTTAATTAACACTTTAAAAGATCAGCAAATTTCAACTAAAAAGGACTTAAAAAGCAAATAAATAAAACTTAATAAAAATAAAGAAAATTATAAAAAAAAAGGAACGTAAAAAAATAATTTAATACTTTTATTGAATTAACGAATCCAATTTTGAGTCTAAAGGAAAATTTATAATCTGTTCTAAGTATAAAAGGTAAAAATCCAGAATTCAAAATTATTTTTATTTTTAAGTTTTACAAACTTCATCCTTGAACTTTTTTAAATTTCCCATATAATATTGTTTTTCATATTTGCATTTAATTTTGCTTAAAATACTTGTCAAAATTTCTTATCAATGACCAAAAATCATCATCTACCCTATCTAGACTGGCCACGAAAAACAAAAGACTTAAGCAAAAAACTTTATATTAAAAGATATACAAGTTTTTTAATTAAAATTTAATATTTTGTTTTTAATAAATACATCAAAAATAATAATTTGTTGTTAAATAAAGTAAGTGGTATTTGCAATAAACTTTAAGCTATTTTTAATGACTTTGTGCTCTATTAAGCGCAATTGCGTGTAAACAAAATAAAATGCAAATTATTTAAAGTGAATAAAACATTTCTTAAATACAAAAGAATTAATTTTTAAATTAATGAAAAAATGCACCCTTTAAAAATATTTGGTAATTAGCATTAACAATAAATGAAGAAAAAAATATTAATTTTTTAGTAAAAAAAAATTCAAGAAAAATATGTATAACAGCTATTTTTATTTAAAAATAAAATAAAATTGTTTTATAAACAATTTTATTTGGAAACATTTCCTTTTCCCAGTAATTTAGTAATCTCATGTTTTAATTTCCAACATTTTTTTGTTCATTTTTTTGGCAAAAAAATATTAAAAAGTACTTTACTGGACACGCGCACTTTCTTGTTATAATTAAGGGATATTAAAGAAAGTTAAAAAAGGGTAATCACTAATTTTATATAAAAAACCAGACCTTAAAATAAAATTCATAATTGTAAGTATAAGCAGAAAGCCCAAAAGGAATGTAGGTATATGAGAAGTTCAGTTCAAATTGCTTAAAACACACTTTTAACAGTCCCATTAAAAGTCACGTAAATATTTGTCCAACGTAGCAAAAATATAGGTTTTATGTTGTATTTTTATATTTAATTTTCTTTCCACTACAACATTCACGCAATTTTGTTTATTTTCGCCCTTTAGCTTTAATTTTTCTTTGGAGGATTTTTTTGGCAAATTTGTAATTTTTGAAAACTGAGAAAATTTTTTAATTTTTATATTATGAAAGATAATAACGAAAACTCAGAGAAAGTTGAACGACTTTTAAAGACACTCTAACACCAAAAATTCAGGAGAAATTTAATAAATAATGCCCGTTAAAGAATGAAGTGAAAGATACATATGACCTTTTTAGATTTAAGCAAATTTATCGAAATCAAAAATAATTATTTTATTTTTATATGAACTTGAGAATTCTAATCAAAATCATACATAAAATCCATAATATTATTCTTCAGCCTGAGTTGTCACCAATTCATTGCTTGACCAAAAATACTTTTAAAGTAGAAAGAATTTCCAAATTTTACGAGCGAGAAAAAAATTCAACAAAAACTTAACACATGATGTCAAAAATCAACAAAAGGAATACGTACCTTACAAACATCTACGAAACAAACGAAAAAAAAGAAATTACAAGCCTAAACTTGAAATGTTGTTCATTGAATGATTACAAGTAACGGTGTGTTTTGTTCACTGACTGGATGACTGAATGACTGACCATAAGCTTCATGCACCTGAAAATAACTGTCATAAAGAGAAAAAAAATAAACGAATAACTTGCAAACACAAACGATCTGTAGTAAGACAAATATTAAAGTGACCAAACAATAAGTGCAACCATTCGACCAAAACCCCGTAAATTTTGTGAAGAGCTACTGTAGAAGGAAAGTGACTATGCTAAACTATAGACTCAAACATAGTCCAGACTATGGAAAAGAATATAGTCAAGATTGTAGACTAGACTGTAATTCAGATTATAAATTAGACTAAAGTAAAAATTATAGACCAGACAATTGTCCACACTAAAGGCTATAGTATATAGTCTATATTCGGACTATAGTCTATAGTCAGGACTTTAATCTATAGTCTGGATTATAATCTATAGTTAGCACAATAGTGTATAGTCAGGACTATAGTCTATAGTCAGGATTATAATTTATAGTCAGGGCTATAGTCAGTAGTTAGGACTATAGTATATAGTTAGGACTATAGTATATAATCAGGACTATAGCCTATACTCAGGACTTTAATCTATAGTCAGGATTATAATCTATAGTTAGCACTATAGTATATAGTCAGGACTACAGTCTATAGTCAGAACTATAGTCCATAGTCAGGAATATAGTCTATAGACAGGAATATAGTATATAATCAGGACTATAGTCTATAGTCAGGACTATAGTCTATAATCAGGACTATAGTCTATAGTCAGGACTTTATTCTATAGTCAGGACTATAGTCTATAGTCAGGATTATAATCTATAGTCAGGACTATAGTCAGGACTATAGTATATGGTCAGGACTATAGTTCATATAGTTAGGACTACAGTTCATATAGTCTATAGACTATAGACTCTATAGTCACCTCTATAGTCTATAGTGAGGACTATTGTCTATAGTCAAGACTATAGTCTATAGTCAGAACTATAGTCTAGAGTCATGACTATAGTCTACATTCATATTCATATTTCATATTCATATATTCAGGACCATAGTCTTAAGTCAGGACTATGGTCTATAGTCTGAACTATAGTCTATAGTCAGCACTATAGTCTATAGTCAGCACTATAATCAATAGTCTGGATTATAGTCCATAGTCAGAACTATAATCTATAGTCAGGACTATAGTTTATAGTCAGGACTATAATCTATAGTCAGGACTATAATCTATAGTCAGGACTATAATCTATAGTCAGGACTATAGTCCAGTCTACAGCCAGGGCTATAGTCCAGTCTACAGTCATAGCTATAGTCCAGTCTACAGTCAGAGCTATAGTCCAGTCTACAGTCAGGACTATAGTCCAGTCTATAGTCAGGACTATGGTCCATTCTATTGTCAGGACTATGGTCCATTCTATTGTCAGGATTATATTTCAACCAATAGTCAAGACTATAGTCCAGTATGTAGTAAAGAATATTGAACTATAGTTCAGCCTATAGTCGGGACTATAGTCCACTCTATAGTCAAGAATATAGTCCAGTCTATAGTCGGGACTATATTCCAATATATATATATTTCTTCTATAGTCAAGAATATTGTCCAACCCAGGACTATAAGGACTGGACTATAGTCTTGACTATAGACTAGACTGTAGTATTGACTATAGGCTGGAATATAGTGTTGACTAAAAACTATAGACTAGACCGTAGTATTGAGTTTTAATCAGTTTTATTGCAGTCAATTCCTGATAAATATTCAATTCAACATTTTGCTGGGTTTTTATTTCTATCTTACAATATTCTCCTTTACATTTTTCATATCAATTCTTTTTGGTTTTAATGACACAAAAAATATATAATGACACAAAAAATATATAATATTTTTTTCTGTTTTAAACTGTTGCCGAGTTTTTGTGGAAAAATAAATGTTGTATATGATGTTGTTACCATTTCAGTTAGTACCATTGTTCAATCTAAATGAAATAAATATCAGCGACATGTTTATAACTTTTTTTGTTATATTTTTCAGCAAATTAAATATTTTAAAATTTTTTTCTTTTTCAGTGTGCTGCTGCAGGTTGCTAGTAGGATGGATGACAAAAAGGGTGTTGCTGCTTTAGCGTATTGTTGCATGGTTTATGAACATTAAATGCTTCACTTATAACAGCAATGAATTATTGTTTATGTCATTTTATTTTTGAGAATTTTTTTGTGATATTGTTTTGTTGAGCAATTTTTTGAAGCATCAAGTAAAGTCATTAACATTAACATGAAAATTCTGAATTAATCAAGAAATTTGTGTCTTTGATAAAAAGAGAGAGAAAAAGTGTAATGTGATAAAGGGTCAGAACTTTCTAAAACAAAAAAAAAAAAAAAATGAAAATGTCATGTTTAGTAAAGTCAGTGACATAAAATGAAACAATTATTTAAAAAAATTTAACCAGAATAAAATACTTAAGTAAAGAACTTGTTGCAATAAAAGAAGTTTAATATGAATTACAATGTTGCTAGATTTAGCGAATATAAAGCAAAATAAAATGATTTAAAACCCACCCTCAGTAATATTTAAAAGCCTGAAACAACTAAATGTTTCTTGCTATAAACTAAAGACTTAAACAATAATTTTTTAACAAACAATTTCACTTGCTCAAGTGCAAAAAACCTTAGAGTTTCCATTAAAAACTGTCAGCATAAATTTCCTTTAAAAACAACATTCCCACACTATAGAATTTCCTTTTTGTGCCATTTTTTTTTTGCCAATTTTAGGCAAAAAATATGTTTTTTGATTTTCATAAAACATTTCATTGAATTCAAACATTTCTTTATCCTGGGAATTTGTCTAACAACACCTGCATTAATATAATCTCTCTCTTTCGCCTTTTATATCCTTTCTCCTTTTTGTGTATTTGATATTTTTAAAACAAAATTTCTAAACAGGTAGTTTTTTCATTCATATTAATACTTTTAGCACAAAAGCAAAAATTGTATGACATTTTGTTCTCAATAAATTTTTTTCTGGAAAAAGATTGTCACTTGTATTAATTTCTCTCTTTGTGTAAATGATATATGAGGATTTAGTTTTATAATAAAAGAAAGTATTTGTTTTACCACACACTATGTCGAGGAGATTATTAAATTAAAATGAAATGTATTGTTTGCAATAAGATGAATTAAAAAAGGACAATAATGAACAAATTAGTTGTTGTATGCACCTGATTAGATTATGTACCTGTGTTCTTTGATTGTTTGAAATCGTTCAATTAAGTGATCCTTTTTTTATAGTTTATTGCAGAAAATGTCATTTGATTAGGTATTATTTTTTATTTCTTTTCATAAAAAATTAGTTATATTAAATTCAATGTAGTCTTTAAGATAATAGTGAAGAAAGTGTATTTTAATTGAGAGATGTTTACTATTTCAGTAATTATCTTGGAATTTTTGCTATTTGTAGTAAATTTTTTCATTTATAATAAATTTTAAAAAATTGCAACTTTTAGTTAATTTTTCACAAATTTGCTATTTATAGTAAGTTTTCTAAAAGTTTGCTATTTTTTTAAATTTGCTATTTATAGTACATTTCTTAAAAATTTGCTATTTATAGTAAATTTTCTACAAATTTGCTATTTATAGTAAATTTTCTTAGAATTTGCAATTTAAGTAAATTTTCTTAGAATTTGCTATTTATAGAAAATGTTCTAAAAATTTGCTATTTAAGTAAATTTTCTTAGAAATTGCTATTTTGAGTAAATTTTCTTAGAATTTGCTATTTATAGTAAATTTTCTGAAAATTTGCTATTTATAGTACATTTTTTTAAATTTACTATTTATAGTAAATTTGTTTAAAATTTGCTATTCAAAGTAAATTTTTTTTACAATTTGCCATTTACAGTAAATTTTTTTAGAATTTGCTATTTATAGTAAATTTTCAAGAAATTTGAAATTTATAGTAAATTTTCCATAAATTTGCTATTAATAGTAAATTTCCCATAAATTTGCTATTTATAGTAAATTTTCCGTAAAATTGCTGTTTATAGCAAGTTTGTCATAAAATTGATATTTATAGCAAATTTTCCATAAAATTGCTATTTATAGTAAATTTTCTAGAAATTTGCTACTTATAGTAAATTTTCCATAAATATGCTATTTATAGTAAATTTTCCATAAATTTGCTTTTTATAGCAAATTTTCTACAAATATGCTATTTATAGTAAATTTTCCATAGAATTGCTATTTATAGCAAATTTTCCATAAAAATGCTATTGATTGTAAATTTTCTTAAAATTTGCTATTTATAGTAAATTTTACATAAATTTGCTATTTATAGTAAGTTTTCTAGAAATTTGCTATTTATAGTACATTTTCTAATAATTTTCTGTTTATAGTAAATTTTAAAAAATTTGCTATTTATTGTAAATTTTAAGAGATTTGCTATTTATAGTAACTTTTCTAAAATATTGCTAATTATAGTATATTATTTTAAATTTTCTTTTTATAGTAAATTTTCTAAAAATTTGCTATTATAATAAATTTTCCATAAATTTGCTATTTATAGAAAACATTCTTAGAATTTGCTCTTTATAATAAATTTTCTTAGAATTTGTTACTTATAAAAATTTTGTAAAAATTTGCTATTTATAGTAAATTTTCTAAAAAATTGCTATTTATAGTAAATTTTCTTAGAATTTGCTATTTATAGTAAACTTTCTTAGAATTTCTAGAAATTTGCTACTTATAGTAAATTTTTCATAAATATGCTATTTATAGTAAATTTTCCATAAATTTGCTTTTTATGGTAAATTTTCTACAAATATGCTATTTATAGTAAATTTTCTAAAATATTGCTAATTATAGTAAATTTTTTAAAATTTGCTATTTATAGTGAATTTTAAGTTTGCTATTGATAGTAAATTTTCTTAGAATTTGCTATTGATAGTAAATTTTCTTAGAATTTGCTATTGATAGTAAATTTTCTACAAATTTGCTATTTATAGTAATTTTTCTAGAAATTTACTATTTATAGTATATTTTAAGTTTGCTATTTAGCTTGTTTGTCTTATAAATTTGCAACCCTTTTAACTAATTAAAAAGTTCACAAAGTTCGTGTCTTAAATCTTTTGTTTAACACTACTTTACTGCCAAAAATTATAGCTTATTTCTTGAGGGCAAAATATAACAGACACAATTTCATTAATTTTTTTCATTCCTTAACCAAAAAAAAAGTTAAACTTTTCACATACCTACACTCATTTAAAATAAAACACATTTAGTAGGTTTTTCTTAAAATTTCATTATTTATTTCTCTATTTCCCATTGTTTTCAAGTGAAATTATATCCTCTAGCTAAACTTTTGACATCATCTTTTAACATTAAACAACTTCAACTTTAACAACAACTTCATCTTCTTCTATTCAATGCAGCTATGGTTAAATAGTTATAATCACTGGAATAAATAAAAGTAAAAACTTGTCATAGAAAAAAAGACAAACTAACACAAAAAAAAAAAAAAAAAACAAGATCTAGATTTGTACTAAAAAATATATATAATTGAACAGCTACTCTTAAATTGTAGTCTATAGCACAGTCAAAAGAAAAAAAATCGAAACTAAATTGTTATAGAAAAAGAAAAAAATCAGTAATAATAAGGTGAAAAGTAAATATAAATGAAGCTGAAAGTCACAAGTGTTTGTTAATCAAATACTTAAATATTTATATTGAATAGGAAATCTTTAAAATTGGTTTTGAAATGAAGATTAAAGGAAATTGAAACTAAACTACTGCATTTAAACACACGTTCATACATACACAACAACTATGAGACTAGAAAACAACTTAATCAACTTTAAATTGACATAAGTAGAGTCTCTTTAAAGTAAATAAAAATTGGAAAAATAAAAAAATACACTTAAGTATTTATTAAGATACAAGTATGTACTTTGAATTTTGTAAAAAAAAAGAAGATTGAGACATTAAAACTGGATAACAAAAACGACGACAATGACAGCAACAAAAAAATAAATAACAAACAACAACAGCATCGTAATAATTACACCAAATATTAACTGGCAACCGGTGAAAAAATCTTAAAGAAAGACAACAACATACTTGTTAGTTAATTATGTTAACAGCGAGAAAAAGTTAAGAAAAAAATCAAAGCGGGAAATCTACAGTCGGTTAATAAAAACTGAAGTTTAAAGTATTGGGGTTTAAGGAGAAGTTTCACACATCCAAAAAGAACGTAGTCAGTTTTTAGATATTTTAGGTAAGAAATGTAGTTTATACTTGACAGCTATTGATAATTTCTGAAGAAGGAAGCAACATACTAGATCATTTTAGACCACTGAAGACAATGATATATTAAAAAAAAAAAAACTTCTAAAACTTCATTCTATCAAGTCCAACTATGCTTGTGTAGGGTACAAAAAAATCCCTACATTTTAATACCTATTCTTAGCTAATAGCAAGACATCTAAAACTACATTGAAAAATCTGGAGTAATATAGTAAATATAACCATCTTCTATTGATATGTACCTGCTCCGCTGATTATGATGTTATAATTATTGTTTAATGTTTGAGTTGTTGTCTAAAGCCAAACACTGTCTCATCTTCATTTACGTATTTAGCTGCAGCCACACAACAAATGCTGAGAAATAAAAATGGAAAAAACAAGGATGCTAATAGCTATGGTAAATATTTATCACCATATTATACTTGCTCATAAGTATACAAGAATAATATATGTTCATAGCACACTCGTTTTCATTGCTACAGAAGAAGAAAAAAAAAACGAAGAGTTAATTATATATTACTTTTTTATATAAGGCTAAAGAAAATATAGTTACTAGCACTTGTTAAAATACTTAACTTTCGTCATAGCGTAGTATGAAATTAAAAGGTAGAGTTTGTTACCTTTCTGTAGCTGTTATTTAAACTAGAGAGAAGGTGTTAACTAAATCATTCTACATTCAGCTTATTTAGGCTTGATGTCTTACTACTCATACTTGCTTACGTATTTACGAAGGAAATTTTTATTTTAGATAGTGGTTTGGAAAAACGTGTAATTTTACACTTATTCCAAATAAAACTATAAAAAATTTAACTAAAAGGATATTTAAAAAAAAAAAGGAAAATTAAACTTTAAAAGGCAAATAAATAGAACAATTTTAAAAATGGCACTACAAAAAGTCAAATTATTTAAAAAGAGACCACAAATAGCAAGTTTCTGGAAATGAAATCACAAATATCAAAATTTAAAAACAAGACAATAAATGGAATATGTAACTAACTATAAATAGCAAATTGTTTACAAAATTTCCTTTAAATTTCAAACTATAAGAAAATTTACTATAAATACCAAATTTTTAGAAACTATACTATAAATAGCAAATTTTTAGAATATGTACTATAAATAACAAATTTGTTGAAAACATACTATAAATAGCAAATTTATAGAAAATGTACTATAAATAGCAAATTTTTAGAAAATTTACTACAAATAGCAAATTAATAGAAATTATACTATAAAAAGCAAATTTTTGGAAAATTTACGAAATAGCAAATTTCCAAAAATTTTATATAAATAGCTAATTTATTGAAAATTTATTATAAATAGCAAATTTTTAGAAAATTTACTATAAATAGCAAATTTTTAGAAAATATATTATAAATAGCAAATTTTTAAAATATATACTATAAATAGCAAAATTTTAGAAAATATATTATAAATAGCAAATTTATAGAAATTATACTTAAATAACAAATTTTTAGATTATATACTATAAATAGCAAATTTTTGGAAAATTTACTATAAACAGCAAATTTATAGAAATTATATTATAAAAAGCAAAATTTAGGAAAATTTAATAAAAATAGCAAATTTTTGAAAAATTTACGAAATCGCAAATTTCAAAAAATTTTCTATAAATAGCAAATTTATTGAAAATTTTCTATAAATAGCAAATTTTTAGAAAATTTTCTATAAATAGCAAATTTTTAGAAAATATATTATAAATAGCAAATTTTTAGAAAATATATTATAAATAGCAAATTTTAGGATTATATACTATAAAAAGCAAATTTTTGGAAAATTTACTAAAAATAGCAAATTTTTGAAAAATTTACGAAATCGCAAATTTATTGAAAATTTATTATAAATAGCAAATTTTTAGAAAATTTTATAAATAAATTTTATAAATATTATAAAAAGCAAATTTATAGAAATTATACTTAAATAGCAAATTTTAGGATTATATACTATAAATAGCAAATTTTTGGAAAATTTACTATAAATAGCAAATTTATAGAAAATTTACTAAAAATAGCAAATTTTTGAAAAATTTACGAAATCGCAAATTTCAAAAAATTTTCTATAAATAGCAAATTTATTGAAAATTAATTATAAATAGCAAATTTTTGGAAAATTTATTATAAATAGTAAATTTTTAGAAAATTTACTATAAATAGCAAATTTTTAGAAAATTTACTATAAATAGCAAATTTTTAGAATATATTATAAATAGCAAATTCAAAGATATTATACTTAAATAGCAAATTTTTAGATTATATACTATAAATAGCAAATTTTTGGAAAATTTATTACAAATAGCATATTTATAGAAAATTTACAATAAATATCAAATTTTTAAAAAATTTACTATAAATAGGAAATTTTTATAATATTTTCTATGAAAAGCCAGCTTATAGAAAATTTACTATAAATAGCAGTTATGGAAAATTTACTATTAAAAGTAAATTTATGGAAAATTTACTATCAATGGCAAATTTGTAAAAAATTTACTATAAATAGCAAATTTGTAAAAAATGTGCTATAAATAGCAAATTTATACAAAATTTACTATAAATAGCAAATTTGAACAAAATTTACTCTAAATAGCAAATTTTTAGAAGATATATTATATATAGCAAATTTATAGAAAATATACTATAAATAGCTAATTTTTAGAAATTTTACTATAAATAGAAAATTTATTGTAATTATGCTATAAATAGCAAATTTTTAGGTTATATACCATAAATAGCTAATTTTTAGAAAATTAGAATTTATAGAAAATATACTATAAATAGCATATTTTTGGAAAATTTCCTATAAATAGCAAATTTATAGAAATTATACTGTAAATAGCAAATTTATTGAAAATTATATAAAAATAGCATATTATTAGAAAATTTACTTTAAGTAAAAAATTTTTAGAAAATTTACTTTAAATAGCAAATTTGTAAAAAAATTAACTATAAACCTTTAGAAAATTTACCCAAAATAGCATAGTTAAATTTTCTATAAACTGCGATTTTATAAAAAAAAAAAAGTTAAATAGCAATTTTATGAAAAAAATTACTATAAATTTACTAACAAATAGCCAATTTTTAGATTTTTAATATAAACAGCATATTTCTAAAAAATTTACTATAAAGCAATATCTAAAAAATTTCCTGTAAGTAGCAAATTTCTAGAAAATTTACTATAAAAAGTAATTTTATAAGAAATTTAATAAAATAGCAATTTTATGAAAAATTCCTCTTAGATATCAATTTTATGAAAAATTTACTATAAATAACAATTTTAAGAAAGATTTGCTATAAATAGCAATTTACAAAATTTACTATAAATAGCAATTTTTACAAAATTTACTATAAATAACAACTTTGAAAAAAATCCTATAATAGCAAATTTTTAGAAAACTCTGTATAGTAACACATTACTATTAACTACTATTGCTGTAATTATCACATTTTTAGAAGATTTAATTTTTTTTTTTTTTTTTTTTGAAAGTTTCTTCTTTAAAAATAATTCCTCTATAGAAATGGTGTTTAAACTATTTTGTCTTTTGGTTATATTTGGTATGTGTAGCACAGCTTACAATTAGTCTTACTATTAGTTTTAATGCATTTTTCTTTAAGTTAGTTGTTGTTCTTTTCTGTTTAAAATTTAAACTCGTATATAATTTTAACTCCATGTTTGTTGATTTAGCATTTTTTTTTATCTCAAACTGGAAAATAGTCCCTGTAGAAATATTTGCATGTTTAACAACATGGAGTTTAGTTGTTTTTGCCATCTCTTCTTCTGCATAACTATTTACAATATACACTAGGGAGTTGTTGCTAAAGTTGTTGACTGTTTTTATTTTTTTATACAAATGTTCTTATTACATGCACTGTGGCCTGGTATGGCATGCCATGCCAAGCCATATCTATGAAGTTTTTAGTGTTGGTATTTAAGTGTTAACTATGTTACCATTATTAAGTGATCTATAAGTAAAGGTGGCTGGCTGGCTGGTGGCTTTTCTTATTCTTAATTTTTTATTTGTTTATATTTCTTTCAACATCAAGCTGTGTGCTCTATATTTTAGTGCTTTTTTTTTTTTTTTTGTTTTCTTTTTCTTACAAAGTTGTTTTTCTAGTATGAAAAGTATGAGGAGAGAAAAAAATTGTCTACCGGTTATTTAGTGTTAATTGATTAGGCGTTAACAATGACTTTAATGGATTTTTATTGATGGTTTTTAGATAATTTATGGGAAAAAAAGAGTAGAAGTTTAGTCACAAATCATAATATTTATTATAGAAACATGGTGTATTTTTTTCTTTCTGATATTTTTTACTTTGTTGATTTTGAGAGAGGGTTTGGTGTATAATTATCAAGTAGAAATAATTGTAGTTTTATGTTTGCATATTGATTTAACTATAATTTGTATGTTGTTTGGTGTTTATAATTTTTTTCCCAGACTAGTAGATTTTAATGTATAAATTTAAATGACTAAATATTTTATGCTAAAAATGTCGACATTTTAAAGTCAATTGTTTGTGAAAATGAATATGAAAATAATTTTAATTTTCAGTCAAGATATTATTAAGTTATCAAAGAAATTTGAATAAAGAACAAATTAGAAATAATTGCTATAAGAAGTGAAATATTGAAAAGGATCTTTATCATCAATAAGGGATAAAATTAAAAGTAGTAAATTTTAAAAAAATGGTAAAAATTATAACAAGTATTACAATAAATAAATGGAGATTTTTGGAAATGAAATTACCTTAAATAATTTAAATTTACATTTCAAAATAGTAGTAAATAATTTAGTTAATTGCTACTAAATATAATATTTGTTATAAATATTAATTTATTGAAAATTTGACTATAAATAGTAAGATATAGGATTATGTTTAGTAAGAGCAAATTAAACAAACTAGAAATATAGAATATTATTGGAAACTGCTATTAATAAAAAAATTATACACATAAATGAGCAGATATAAGAATAATCAGAAATATAATAACGGCAAAATTAAAAACTAATACTAATAAATAAATTATTACTAACACAATCTTAAATATAGTTTCTCTTTTTTTTCTTTTGATAACATTTTATTTTATTTTTTTGACAAGCCATCCATTCTTTGTATTCTTTGGCTTTTATGTTCAATAAACCCGTATTACGGAAGGGTATTTGTATTAACGCTAGGATAAATAACTGATCATGATCAATTTCAATTGGTTTCGTTTTTAGATCATTAAAGACCTTTATCCCAAATTTTACTGAAATGTTTACAAAATTGGGACCAAAAGTTTTATTAAGCGATTTACAAGGACGGACAGACGGATGGACGGACGTCGTTAATTCGACTTACATACATATATGCCGATTTGTAAACCATAAAGTAACAATAATCTCCACATCTATAGTATAGATATAATTAAAATATCATAAAGGTAGCTATAAATAATAACTTATCGAAATTATAATAACTTATAAAATTCATTTCATGAATATTTAATTTAATTTAATAAAACTTTCAAAATATGTTAAATCTTTAACTTTATTGTAACAAAATTGTACTTGTCTATAGCGTTAACTTGGTTGCATGTTGGAAAAACTAATACTAAAACTTAAACACAAAGAAGTCATAACAGTTAATGATGTTAGCTGAAATGCTGGTAGACGTTTTTTTTTTCTTAAACAAAAAAAAAAAAAAAATATTAAAAAAATTTTACCACAATGTTAAACAAAAAGATTAAAAATATAATACCCTACACTAAACACTTTACATTAATTTCTAAATGTGCTGAAGAATTACAGGATAACTTTTCATTTGTGAATTGAAAAATGAAAAATAAAAATATGTTTTTATTTATAAGATCACATACATTGGGGTAAAATGAGTAAAAAGTGGCCATTTTTGAAATTAAAATTTTCGTGAACTTTGAAATTTAAATTTAAAAAAGGCAAAATTATATGTCAATAGCAATTAAAATCATCAAGTTAGGTTGTGTTGTTCTCTTGTACGGAGCTGGCAAATATAAAAATTTTTTTTACATAAAATTTTTAATTTTTATCAACTTTCGTTGATTATTTTTTAAATAAAAAGTTTTTTAAAGTAAAAATCTTAAATAAAACTATCAATTTTAGATATTTAAGTACTCTTTTGCAATTACATTTGTTCAAATATTTTTGTTATTTTTTAAAAATTGTCCTAAAACAAATCAATTTTCAATATTCATAGACTGCGACTTAAAATGTTTTAAGATTTTTGTTATGAAAATTTTCTGAAAAATAGTACATATTTTCTACTTTAATACTGTGAAAAATCTTTAAGAAATTTTTCTTTTTTTTTTCGAAAAAACTCCAGTAGCTCTCATACAAAAAACAGTTTAAGTGCTGACTTTTTTCTTTGCTTTTGGAAATAAATCTGTTACTTCTAATCGACTGGTTATATTTGCACAAAGTTTTACATAGTTGTAGCAGAGGAGAGTAACATTTTAACTTTGGAAGGAGAATCCTATATGCATTTCAGGAGCGGAGCTATGGGGGCTTAAAATAGGGTACTAATGACATAGAAAATGTTTAATCACTAGCGAATTTTTGTTATATAACCGATTTCAAAGATTTTTATAACACTTTAAAGCTCTTGATAATTCTTGGTCAAGTTTTTTTTTCACATAAAGCCCAACCGATTTTATTATACATATTTTTAGTAATTAATTAAATAACAAAATTATTTATCGAATAAAGAACATTTAAAATTGAGTTAAAAAAAAAAATTATTTCGAAAATTCCAATTCCAAAAATATTTTTTTTTTTTCACTTTTCAATCAATATAAAAACCAAATGTTATTATTAAAATAATGATATCACCTTTACCTGAATTAAGCTAAATTTTCCACCACTTTTATTCCAATATACATCACTTCAATTGTTTATAAAATTTATTGAATTTCTTTTAATAAACTTTCTAATTAATATATTTTTATATTAAATATTATTACAAGGATTAATTAAATACTTCCCAGGGAAAAATTTAGAACACAATCTAAAATTATTAGCTCTAGAACTGGTGTAATCACAACCACTTCATTTTCTTTAAAAACATCCTTAGAACTAGTGCTTTCACAGCTAATTCTAGAACTTATTGAGTAGAACCTTACTATGATTCTAAATTCGTTTTAAGGAATGTTTTTGAGAACTAGTGCTTAAGAACTAATTATGTATGACTTCTACATCACTCCTTCGAACAAATTACTGGTTCCCAAATGATTTCCTTGAAATGTTTAAAAAATTCTAATACAAAATTTCAAAAATTTTAAAAGAGTTGAACAAGATTTTATTGATTTAAAAAGTAGCATCTAAGAAGTTACTCATTATAATAAAAAATTAAAAAAAACAGGTTCTGAAACCATTCCCTAACGCTTCTATGTCATGAATTCTGAATGCGACAATTTCGAACAAAATCATTGATTAAAGAACAAGTTATAGAACCGTTCCATACACGCAGAGAAAAAACATGGTTACAGCATGATCACTACAACTATTCAATGTGTATATAGCCGTTTTTCATTGATTTGAATAATAACGTGTTCATGATAGCAACGTTTATGATTCTATTTGATCATTTAATGATTATCCATAATCAAAATTTTAATATGGTTGACTGAATTATAATATGTATTTAAATATGTTTGTATGAAATCATATTTATGAAAAATCCAAACATTTAATTAATTATACAACTATTCAGTCAATTTTACAAATTTGTTTAATTCTACAACCATTAAGCTAATATTTTTATTTGCTTTTAATGACTTTTGAATACAAATTTTTGTGTATCAGTCCAGTAGTTTGTTAGTATATTAATTCTCAATTAGTTTAGATATGAACAAATATAAATTGACAAGGTTTGTTTTTATTCAGTATGATGAATGTACCTCATATAGGGATACAAATGAATATAAATATGAAAACATGGGATTATATATATGATGAAATTAGTTCATATATATGATAACATGGAATTATTAAATGATAAAAACATGATGAAATTGAAAGCAATATTTAAGAAAAGATTATAAACCTTACTAAAAGTTATTAGTAAGGTTATAAACTTTACTAATAAATTATAAAATTGTATCATAATAATTATTACGTACAAATATACTTATTGTTACCTGTAATCATATATAACAATCATAATATGTTGCTCTTAGTTTATGGTGACCGGAACCATATTTTTTCTTTGCGTGTAGAATGGTTATTGGCTAGTTAACACTTTCACAAAACAAGTTCTGGAGGTGACAATTTCAAACAAAAATCAGCCAAAGTGGAACAAGTACAGGTAATTGTCATGCGTTATGGAACTAGTTAGTAGAACTAATAAAATTTTTCCTGGTTTGAAACATATTTTGTAATACTGTGAAAGAACTTTTCAAATATTTAAAAAATTTTTTATGAAGAAAAAGTTTTATATTAACACAGGGAAATACTGAATCTGCGGCACGGGGTCAATTCGGATATACCCCAGTCAGAAAAAGCAGGGCTAAAAAGGCATTCTAAAATGCATTATTTTAATATCCACAAGGCAATGACACTCACATTCCAACATTATTTCCTTTTTACACTGTGTGTCATTGGAGGCGAAAAAGCAAAGACTCCTAAATAAATAAATATTCTCTCTTATGTTCAATGCTATTACAAAAAGAGTCTGAAATAAAATTGAAAAAATGCAGACTTCATTATTTTTCGTCATTTAAAATAAGACTAAATGGTTTTGAGCTTTGTAGGTCTCGCAATTTAATTTTTTTCTGATCGTATGAGAAAGTTATTACACTGACTTATACACCTTCTATTTCGCATCTAGTAGAAGGGAAACAAGAATTAGTACCGATAACTCGCGATTTGTAAAATTGAGGAGGTTGCACCTAATTTTTTTTTATCATTAATATCTCCGTAATTGTTGACCATATTAAAAAGTAATGTAAGAATGATTTGAAGACAACTTTAATTAGAATTTTTTGGTGCAATCTCGTTAATTTTACAAATCATGATTTATCGCCAGAACTAGAGTCAATTAAAAAAAAGTAGATTTTTTTTTAATTTTGTAACTCTGTATAATTTGTTACTGTATTTTTATTTTAAATAGGGTGTTTATTAAGTCTCTGTGCTTTTTAATTTCGAAAAATTACCCACATTTAAAAATATATATATTTTAATGATCATTTAAAAGATTTTTTCTTATTTTTCAGCTTTTTTTTTTTTTAGTTTAGTTTGGCACCTTATGAGAAAATATTTATACATATGAATTTAAAAAAAAGAAATGTAGATTTTTTTTTGATTCATAAAACTGAACTACATAAATATTAAAACCATAATTGCTGCTTTTTGGCTGCCAATCTTGTTAAAGAAAAAATAAAAAATAAAAATTTAAAGACATGAAAATAAAAATAAAGATCTTATGCTCATTGACACTTTAAAGCTGTTAAACTGAAGCAAAAATAAAAAATCTTCTTTAAACATAAATTTTGTTAAAGATTTTTATTTAAGTTTTTTTTTTTAATGGCTGGAGTCTATTAAACTTAAATTGTAACCTTTTTCATCTTAATATATATATTTTTTTTTTCATTTACTTCAACCTAAATGATGAAAGTCCATCATACAACTGTCAAATGTGTTAATTACTAACAATTTGATATATATGTTTTGTGAGTGTGTGTAAGTGTATTTAAGTTTAATTTTTAAGAAATCTTTGTGTGTGTATGTGTATATATAAAAGGTTACCAAGATGTCGATGATGAAGATGTTAATAGTATTAAATAAATAAAATAATAATAATGTTTTATTTTACTTTTTTTGTAGTTGTTTTTAATATTTGTATAGGTCTATGTCAATGTTTAAAAAGCCAGCAAGAGAGAGTGTGGATCTTTTTTAGTTTTTGGCGGTTTTATTTTAACTTGAAATATTTTTGTAACTTTGTACTTGTTTTTTCCATGAAATTTTAAATTTGTTTTTGTTAATGTTGTTTCTTTTTTCTCTTTACTTTTTTCCTGTTATTGATGTTGTTGTAAAAGGTCAAGTGCATTTTTCATCTCTTTACGGTTTTAAGTGTAATAATTAAAGATGAAATTTTAAGTTGAAAATAATTAAAAAACAAAATTTCTTTTTTAATATAAAAAAAAAAAACTAAATGAAAATATGTTTTTAAGTATGTGCATGTGTCTTAAGTCTTTTGTTTTTTTTTTTTAACAAAGGAAAAACCAAGGAAGATTGTTTAGAACTGGTGCCAATTTGAAATAAAGGAACAACCTGGGAAAATATATTCTTCTTTTTTTATAAATTTTGTAATTTGCAATATTTTCAACTATTGCAACTAAATCAAAATTGTAATTTTTTAATTTATCACTTAAAAACCAAAACCAATTTTCAGTTAAATATTTATTTTATTTTATTTTTTCAAAATCCTTTTAACACATAAATTTTTAACATAAAAGGTTATTGAAAATTTATAAAAAAATAAATATTTATGTAAATTTATAATATTTTCTATATAATAAAATAGTAAGCAGTTATTTTAGAACTAAAAAAACATCATCAATGCTAAAAAAAATATATATGCATAAATTCTAGCTTTAAAATAAAAAAATAAATAATAAATAAATCTTTTTAGAAAAAAATTCTAGCTAAGCAAACAACAATTTAAATGCAACAAAACAAAAGTTTAATACAACGACATCGATGAACATCATCAAATGTCTTTTTGTATTTTTTTTTTAGCCATAATTTATAGACATTGCATGATGCTTTTAAATCAGATAACAAACAGCTGTATGTGTTTATGTATGTTTTTTTTTTTTTTTTTTTTTTTTTTTTTTGGGCTTAAATGTAAACTTTAAAAGCTTTACAGAAAATACAACGACATATAGGAGAAAAAAAAAAAAAAAAAAAAAAACAAATAAAACAAGATGACACTTTTGTCTTTACATAGGCAGTAGGCTACTGTTTTTGGAAAAATATATTGAAAATATTTATGAACATTTACAGGAATGCTTAACAAAAAAATAACTCTCGGTTTAGAGATGTTGTAGCAAAAATTTAAAAGGAGATTCTAGTAACACTATTTTATTAATTTGCTTTAAATAACAATAACTTTAAAGACCAGAATTAGGGGCTTTATCTCTTAAGTCATGGTTAAACTTAAGGTACGATCACATTAGACAAATGTTTGATTCGAATTTTTTTGCCCAAACATAAACGAAATTTTTCCAAATTAATAAGGACTGCGCACGAAAAATCCGTGCATATAAATCTGTTGATAGAAACTAAACAAGTGGGCGAAAGTGATTTAAAGTGATCTTTTTATTAATGACTGTTATGTTTATGTTCTTAACATAAAAGATGAAATTAGTTCCTGTTGGTTTTTAAGGAAATATCTGACCTTTTGCAGAATTATTCTGACTAAAGTTTTATTGTGTTTCGGTCACTGTTTTGCTGGAATAAGTCTACCTATTTTTAAACTCCGTTCCATTTTATACCAAGCTTTTAATGTCTTTTAAATTATTTTTTTTTACTAAAGTCTAATATATTTCAATTGCATGAAGTTTCGGACAATTTGATGGATTAGTCTCTATCGGTACAAACTCCTACAATTTCTTTGTTACGACTCCATTGTTTTGTTGTTGTAATGAGAAGAAATGGGAACAGGACTGAGAACAGGAGATACACTGAATTTTATTATGAAAGGGAGAAGTCTTTTCCAAAGGCGTTCATTCTCGTATATTTCTGTGATAATGCAACCATTTTTTAAGAATGAAGTGCTTCATTTCTTCGTATGCATATGACTTCCCAAATCAAAAACTTTTTTAGGAATTTTGATTTTTTTGATACACGAAATTTTTCTCAATATAGAATTTCTGACTAGGAAGTTGAAATAAGACACCCTGTACGAACGTTTCATCGTCTACTATACAAAAACAAAAGAACTTTCATGTTAATTTTGACCTCAAAATTCTTGCTTGCGCTTCTATTAGGGTTTTTTTCTTACTTTATAAGTCTTCAGGCTAGACCTCCTTCAAAATTTTCTAATAAAAATTCAAAGCAAATAACTTTCTGTGACACTTTTCTTCCAGAGATGTGGTGAATTTTTCTCAAAATCCTTTCTATTTTGCATGAGTTCTACAGCCTGAAGTTATTATTTGTCTTCCATTATCAGGTTACCATTCAGTGATCATGTATACCTTAAAGTAAGGAGTGAGATCGAAAAAATCTTAACACACATTTTGCCTCATAACTTTTTTCGGAATCAATATTAAAAATTTTTTTTGATCTAGTTATCACGGAAAAATACTTCAGTTATTATTTTTAATAACAACCATGTTAATTTGTTCTTATTTTCATCAAAATAAGTGACGAAAAAGATTTACGTCCTACAAGTTATTAAAAAATTTCAAAAATCCAAATAGGTCTTACAAATAATTGGCCACAGAATTAAATGTCGTCCGTAAAACCGTTTCTAATGTTATTAAAAAGTATCAGGAGAATTTGACTATTGATGTGAAACCTAGTTCGGTAAGAAGAAAGGACCACATGATATTGGGAAGGCCAGAAAATTGAAGGCATATTGAAAGGAACTCCAAACACATCTGGTAGAAAATCAGCTCAGTTTTCTCAGTGCTTCGACTATTTGGTGCGAAAATTTAAAGCTAATGGGAAAGTTGATAACATTTAAAGTTCAAAAAATCCCAAATTGGAATTCTGCAAAAAAAATTACAAGCAAAAAATAGGACTCGGAATTTAAAACCAAATTTCATACAAAAATACTCAAGCTGTATAATTGACGAAGAAACGTCGGTGCTGGCAGAATCTTCGCAGCTTGTGTCTCAAAAATTTTTATTGCTAATGCTCGAAGCAATGTTGGAGATAAGTTTAAGACCCAAAAGCAGCAAAAATTTCTTAAAAAATTCATGGTATGACAAGCTTTTTGCAGTTGCGGCAAAACAAGAAAGTCATTTGATACATTCGGATCTATAAATACCAAAATATGCATAAAGCACAACGTGTCCACATATTTTTGGACCCATTTGGTATCATGTCACTACGGTAAGAAAGCTCTGGAGTGGTACCAAATCAATAACATAGTTTTAGTACCAAGAGAGGTCAATTTTCAAAATTGTCCATAGCTTAGACCAGTGGAGAGATATTGAGCTCTTGTGAAAAGTGAATTCAAGAACACAAAAAAGGTGTCCCAAAATACCGAAGATTTTAACAGAAGATGTGCACACTGTTCCAAAAAAGTGACTGAAGCAACTATCAAATCTCCAAAGAAAGGGTTTTCAAAAATGGTCCACAATTTTATAATTAGTGGTTAGAACCATACAAATTATATATTTCTGTGATCTGTGCTAAATTATCAAATGACTTTAAAAATAATGAAAACTCTGAGATCAACTGTTTCCAAATTATTAAATATTATGTATGTTAAGCATTTTTCAATCTCACTCCTTATACCGTTTGTCTCAGAATCACTTTTTGAAACGATTTAACGATGTCCGTCCGTCCGTCTAGTCAGCTGGCTGGCTGTCTGACTGTCTGCCTGTCCATGTAAACCTTGTGAACAAAGTACTGATCGCAATTTTGAAGATATCTTGATGAAATTTGCCTCAGACAATTATTTTGGTACAAGGACAAAGCCTATTGAAATTGGTTATGATTGGTCCATTATTTCATCTGGCCCCCATACAAATGTCTTCCCGGAATAGGGGTTTAACGATCATAAATGCTTTAGATATATCAATATTTTAATGAAATTCGACACAAAAAGTACCAAATTTCATCAGGATCGGTCTATAATTGATCATAGCTCCCATATAAACCCCTCTTCCGAAAATCACTTTAACATGCATAAATCCCATATGAATGAATCCGAGAATCACCCTAAAGGGCATAAAATCGTATATATGTTAGTATAAATGCAATGTTCTGTATTTGTATAATTTATTTTACATTTAGTTAAAGTGTTGTTCTACAATTGGCTACAGATCTAATGGTGTAGGTTATCATATGGTCGGTCTTGAGCGACTATAGTTTCTCTCTCGTTTTTTTACAATTTTTAATTTTTAAATTGCGACTACAAAAGCTTAAACTTGTCCCTTAAGTATTTAAATTGCAAATCTATAAATACTAATAAGATTTTAATTAAATATTTACATTGGTATTAAAAAGTTGGAATGAACTTTTCTGCCACTAACTGTGGCTTTGGAAGAATTTCAGGAACACTTCTTAGTAAAAATCAAAATGTGTATCTTTCCTAATATAATTTTTATTCCAAAATAATATTATACAAAATAATTTGGATTTTAATTTGCCTTTAAAGATGTTTGTATTAAATTATTTTAAAATTTTATTTAAAAACTTACCACAAATTGATCTGTAAAGAAAAGAAAAAATCTGTTAGAAATTTTTCAGCATATTACATTTTTTTGTTTGCTTTAAATCAATATCTTTAAGTGTAATTGCTGCAACATATTTCAAAATTCTTATTACTCAAAATCTTACATAGGAATTTATCTCTTAAAAAAAAATAAAAAAATATTTTTTTTTTTTTTGGCAATTGTTCATAAACTTTCTATGAATTTTCTTAGGAAAATTCATAAATTTGTAGAACAAATAATAGATGTGACAAAAACAAAATATAACAAATAAAAAAACTTATACAAACAAAAACACACAATTCATTGTTTTGGCAAAAATAGCGTGAAAACTATAGTAGATCTTGAAAACAATAGAAGTGTTTATAAAAACAGCATGACTTTTTTCCTAAAAAAAAAAAATTCAAGGGAATTGAAAACAAACAAAAAATACAAAAATTAAAGAAAACTTTAAATGGAAAATTTTATAAAATGTAAATAATAAAATCATAAGAAAAATATATACAATAAAAAATTTGCTTAAATTTTTTAGTTATTTTCAAGTTTGTTGTTTAAGTCTTTTGTTTTTTGGCATTTTTTTTTTGGCAATTTTTTTATTATTATTTTTTTGTTTTATTAATTAAGTTCCCACTTTTATTATTTTAAGTATTGTTATCATTATTATTTTTAATTTTCATAATCCTTTTATGATCTATAATAATATTTTTTTATGAATAATACATATGTTTTTGCTGCTTAATTATAACTTAATTATTTGCAAATTAGTTTAAATTTTCTGATAGTTTCTTTATTTTTAATTTGTTAGCTCTTTTTTAATTAGTATTTTAAAACCTAAAAAAACAAATTATGCTGCTAACCATAAACCTCCTGCTGTCAATTAAATTTCTTTATGTCTAAATATGATATAATACATCTTTGTCTTATTTTACTAATTATTTTGTTGTAGCTTTAATTTAATGTTTACTGACTTTAAACCAATTATAATGTTATAAACTTGTGGCCACCACATAATTGAGTCATTGAGTTGAACTTTTTTTGTAGATTTTTTAGTGCGTTTGTTGGAGATTTTTGATGATGACCACACGCAATCTCAGTTTCAGTTCATGCCTGTCAGTTTATTGTTGATTATATTTTTTTGGTTTTTTATCTTCTTTTTTTAATTTTTATATTGTTTTTGGTTAATTTTAGTTAATGTGTATAATGAGTTTAGTTTACATAAAGTTTACATGCTGTTTAATGGAGTCTTTTTGATTTTTGTTGGAACAAAATAATTATTGTGTTTGGTTAAATATTTAAAATTGGGGAACAATGTAAATAAGTGTAATAAAAGAGAAAATTTCTGGTAGTTATAATTTTGAGGGAAAAAGTAGTTGACATTTAAGGAAAATTAATATCTTAACCATTTATTTATAAAGTGATATTTAAGAATTTTGTCATTATAATTAGAGCATAAAAAAAACATGAGGGGACCAAAAACTTTAGTTTACTTTGTATTATTGTAAACTAATTTAATGTAATTCATTGCATCTTCAATTAAATATTTAAGTTTAAAAATTAAGGAATTCTTTTGAGAGAACAAACAACAAACTAAAACTTACGAGTATTTTGAAGCACATTTCGATTTTTTTTTTTCCAAAATATAGAAGAAACGTGATTTTTAATCACAGATGGAGGACTGGAAATTTTTTTCATTTTTAATATTTTCAGGTCATAGTCAAAAAAAAAGTCATAGACCAAAATATTTGCTTAAAAATCTATAGTAAATAAAGGAGAATTCATATAGAGAAAGGAATACAGAGAGTGTTTATTGGAGAAAATCTCAGTAAGACATATCCATATCATTTGATCTACAACATTTTATGTGATCAATTAAACTTTTAGAAAAATAAGAAAAGATTTAATTATCTATATGGAACTTGATAAGATTCATTCTCAAAAATTTTTCATTAATTTTATAAAATAGAATATATTTGTTACATAATAAACTTTGAAGTACGTAATTAAGGTTGTATAAGAAATAATGACTTTAACTTTTATATATAATTCAGAATAACTTTAGCTATTCAAGAGAATTTATAAATAAAGTTTAATTGTCATAAGACTATTAAAATATGCTTTGTTAAGAATACATTTATGTTTCTGAAACTGCACTCTATAGATTTGTGCTTTTGGATTACAATATATGGGATGGTACCACTTGCCACACAGCCAACGAAACAATGGCTGTGTGGCTCTTTTGCGAGAGAAATTCAATGGCCGTGTTATCTTACGTCGCATCCAGCCGATCAGAAGTTACAGATTTATTTCCACAAATTTTCGGTTCTGCCCCACTGTCCGTCATGGCGATGTTAATTAGCCGCCACGATCATGTGATTTGCCACCGTTGGACGTCTTTCTTTGGGGATATTTAAAACAAAAAGTGTACGTCAATAAGCCAAAAACAATTCAAAAGCTAAAGGATGAGATAATTCGGCACATTAACGACATTGAATCTCAATTATGTCTCAGAATCATTGAAAGTACGGACCATTGGATAGACGTATGCCACCAAAGCCGTGGCGAGTTTTTGACTGATATTTTCTGAAAACTTTTTGTTTTATTATGTTACTTATGTTCTTAAAGAAATTTTTATTTTATAGTAAAAAGAGTGTAGATAATCTTAAAGGAAATTTTTTTAAAAATTCTAAATTCAAAATTCATTATTTTTAGATTTGACAAAAATTTCGACTTTTGTTTACTTATGGAAAAAAAAAACTGGAGAGAGATATACTTAGAGCACCCACAGCTACGCTCCTGAAAGATCTGTAGGGCTCCCCTTCCAAACTTAAAGTTTTAAACTCCTCTGCTATGCCTACATCAAATTTTCTATAAATTCATCCAATTAATCAGTAGTTGGAGAATTATTTCCAAAAAAAAAAATTAATCTGAATTACTGTGCAATATTATATTATAGAATTAAATTGTATGATTAAAATATTATTTTCATTTTTGTTCAGGTTGTAATCTACATAAGTATTTATCAATTCAAAAGTATAGATAGAAAAGTTGTAGTTTAGATACTAAAGCAGAAACTATATTTTGCTGTAAATAAAATTTTAATATTACAATTAAAGCTACTAAATAACCAAAGTGAGGTTGAAAAAGCTGGTTATAATAAAACTAAGTTTTAAAAATGTCATCTCAGAATTACCTCATTGGGATCGAATTCTGTAGAACTTGTCACTTTGTGAAAGACATTTTTAATCAAGTGCTAGATAAACTTTATATCTTATAAAATAAACGAACTGAAATTAAAAGAAATATATTGTGCAGTTAGTTATTTATTTTTATTTTCTGATCATAAAACTGCAGCTTTTAAATATTAAAAAACAGGCTTAGCTAAATATGTTTTACCAACATCTTAAAATTTTTCTCTGCTACTATAATTTAAAAATTTATCTTATGTTGGAGGTGGACGGATAACCTTCTTCCGGGTGTATATCGATCCCTTAAATATTTGTAAACGTAAGTGCTGTAAATGCTTTTGTTTGAAAGATATCGTTCGAAATATATGAACTAGTGTTACAACATACACCAATTTTTTCTGATGTAGACATACATAGCTATATCATCTTTCTTTTACGAGGACCTAGATCATATATATGTATATATCGTATGACATCTTGGATATATATTTCGATATGTTATAATCTTTATTTAATTTAAATAATGTTTGTAAAATACTGTTTAATGTAAAAAGTTGACTTGTCAGATTGACAGTCGGACGGACATAATAAATAAGATCGACACGTAGTTTTTTAAAGACCCATAGCAAAAATATATAGCTTGACATTAAATTGTGAAGAGACATAAGTTTTCGTTATGATTCATTAGTAATATGTTTTATTTTCTTATTACAAAATATATTACAGACTAATATTAGTATGTACGGTTTAAACTTCTTATTTAAGTATATTGTATAAAATTCGAAAATATTTCGAACTAAAATAAATGAAATTTCTGCTGAAAATTAAAATAAATAATTAAAAATTTTCCTGTATTAATAAATTGTTATAATAATATACATTTCTAAGAAATGTCCCTCTACATAGTGATGATTTTTAACTTAAAACTAGTTACCAACTAGTTTTAAAATATATTTCAAAATGTCTTTTTATACTTTTACCAAATAAAACTACAAATTTCAATGTTGCAATAAAAACAACAAAAATCTCATACATTTAGATTCGCACAAAAGAAAAAAATAATAGATAAAAATCTAAAATATCCCAAAAAGAAATAGCTATTGTCCTACACTTTGGTGAGGACAATAGTGTCACCAAAAAACATAACGCATTCGTTATGGTTAGTGTTGACAGTAATAACTTATAATGCCAAAATGTAACAACAACAACAAAAAAAGAAAACTAGCCTTTGGCTACTTCAACTAAAACAAACAACTATGTGACACATTGTCACAATAAACTCCTTAAAGGAAATCAAAAGAAAAAAGACACTAAGTTTTTGTTTTAAAAATCTTGAAAAATAATAAATATTTTTTTCTTGTTGTTGTTGGTGAACACACTTAAAGAGAAAAAACCATATATAAAATGTTTAATGTTAATAAATAATTTCATTTTGTTGTTTAACTTAAAAACATGAAAAACAAAAGAAATACGATTTGTTAAGTATAAAAACATTTAACATTTTTTTTTTTTTTTTGGCAACTCCTCCCCTAGTGCTTTATAAAACTCATGTGGTGTATTTAATATCAAAAAACCTAAAAATTGTATACCGCCAGGCGTTGCTTTTGATGACAACTTTTACTTTTTCTTAATGTGAATTTTTCTTTCTTTCTTTATTTTTATTTTTTTTGGTGAGTTTTGTTTCAGATGCTGCTTTATTAAATACAATTTCTGTTATTCGCTGTTACATGGAGTCAGTCACACGTTTGTTTTCGAGTATGTTGTTGATTGGTGATAAATACATAAAAATTAATATTGATTGTCATTGTTTTCTTGTTGTTGTTTGTTGCTTGTGGCTGTATCATGTATCTTTTTCATACCCTTAAAGCTTGTTAACAAAACAACGAGAGTGTTAAAAACTGGGCAGTATCGGGCGTTATTCATTGAAACCTTTTAACACTTTGGAATTATAGTGTGATTTATGTGATGAGACTTAATTTTGTTACAAGAAAAATAAAATTATTAGCATCAATGAAATATGAAAAGAGAAATTTTTGGAAAAATGATTTAATGGCAGATTTTTTTAAACAAGATTGCAATTTTTTTTTGAAAATTTACTATAAATAGCATTTTTTTTTTTTAAATTTACTATAAATAGCAAACTCTTAGAAAATTCACTATAAAAATCAAATTTTTAAAAAATTTACAATAAATAGGAAATTGTTTGAAAATTTACTATAAATAGCAAATAAAAATCTACTACAAAAAGCAAATTTTAGGAAAATTTATTATAAATAGTAAATATTAGGAGATTTTACTATAAATAATAAATTTTAGGAGAATTTACTATAAATAGCAAATTTTAGAAGAATTTACTATAAATAGTAAATTTTAGGAAAATTTACTATAAATATTAAATATTAGGAGTATTTACTAAAAATAGCAAATTTTAGGAGAATTTACTATAAATAGCAAATTTTTGGAGAACTTACTAAAAACACCAAATTTTAGGAGAATTCACTATAAATAGTAAATTTATTGAAAATTTACTATAGATAGTAAATTTATGGAAAATTTACTATAAATAGTAAATTTATGGAAAATTTACTATAAATTGTAAATTTTAGGAAAATTTACTATAAATAGCAAATTTTAGGAGAATTTACTAAAATAGCAAATTTTAGGAGAATTTACAAAAAATAGCAAATTTTAGGAGAATTTACAATAAGTAGCAAATTTTTGAAAAATTTACTATAAAAAGAAAATTTTTAAATAAATTTTCTATAATAGCACATTTTTTTAAAATTTGCTATAAATAACACATTTTTTTAAAATTTATATTTTACTATAAATAGCAAATATTTGAAAAATTTACTATAAATAGTAAATTTTTAAAAAATTTACTATAAAAAGCAATTGTTTGCAAAATTTTTGAAAAATTTACTATAAAAAGCAAATATTTAAAAAAATATACTATAAATAGCAAATATTTAGAAAATTTACTTTAAATAACACATTTTTAAAAAAATATGCTATTAAAAGCAAATTTTGAAAAAAATTCAATATAAATAGCTAATTTTAGTAGAATTTACTATAAACAGCAAATTTTAGGAAAATTTACTATAAATAGTAAATTTTAGGAAAATTTACTATAAATAGTAAATTTTATGAAAATTTACTATAAATAGCAAATTTTTTAATAATTTACTATAAATAGCTAATTTTTTAATAATTTACTATAAATAGCAAATTTTAGGAGAATTTACTAAAATAAAATATTCTATAAATAGCACTTTTTTTTTGAAAATTTGCTATAAATAACACATTTTTGTAAAATTTATATTTTACTATAAATAGCAAATATTTGAAAAATTTACTATAAAAAGCAAATTTTTTGAAAATTTACTATAAAAAGCAAATATTTAAAAAATTTACTACAAATAGCAAATATTTAGAAAATTTACTTTAAATAGCACATTTTTAAAAAATATGAAAGCAAATGTTTGCAATAATTTACTACAAATAGAAAATTTTTGAAAAATTTACTATAAAAAGCAAATATTTAAAAAATTTACTATAAAAAGCAAATATTTAGAAAATTTACTTTAAATAGCACATTTTTAAAAAATATGCTATTAAAAGCAAATTTTTAGAAAATTTACTATAGGAAGCAAATTTTGAAAAAATTTACTAAAAATAGCAAATAAATATGGAAAATTTACTATAAAAAAATAACAATAAAAACGAAATCAATGATTTATGCTAAAAATTTCTTTTGCAAAACAAAGCTAAGATTTTCTTTTTTTACTAAACAAATCTTTTGTTTTGACTTTGAATTAGACTAAAACAAATTGCAATTTCACAGTAATTTATTTAAAAATCTTAAGCAAATTTTACTATAAAATTGGCACATTTTACCAAAAGATACATATCACAAAACCCCAAGTGTTAAGCATGAATAATTCATTGGAAATAACTATTATAATACGTATTTCCATAAAATATATCTAAAAATCTATTTTTATTAAAATTGCAATATTAACAGGCACGAAATCTTTAGCAAAAGCAAATGAACCACACTTTCATATAAACAAAAATTAAGAAAAACTAATCAAAAGAAAATCTACGAAAAACTCCACGTGAGTAGGAATAATTTTAAGAAAAATTGCTACTTTCTTAATGAAAAAAAAAGAAAAAAATTACAATAGAAAAGCAAACAAAAGAAACCCTCTAGCAGCATAAATTCTTACTTAAAATGTCCCAAAATACTTTAAAGAATATTTTAAGTGCGTGTGTAATTTTCGGCCGCATGTTGCGTAAACATGGCCTCCTTTATTATACCTCTGCATCACCTTTACTTACATTTTGTATTCTATCAAGTACTTGAAGTTATATATGACAGCGTAACAGTAGCATTCATTATTTTATTTTATTATTTTGGCATTTTATATCCAAAAATTTCTTTTATTAATGAATCATCAATATTAAACATTTAATTTATTGTAAATTGCGTGCTACAGCTGCCTGTTTTAAAAATGGCAAGAAATGTATTTTAGTCTCTTTGGTTGCAAGCAAGTAAATAACGCTTGAGAATTTATTTTCTTAGTTTATTTGTGACGTACAATTATAGTCTTTAAAATTCATCATCATCAGCTAAAGTAGCAGCAACAATAATGCCCGGAATAATAAAGGCAACAGCAACAACATTTACAATAATAATGTCATGACACTTTCTTTTTAAAAACATCAACACCTTTTGGTGTAAAATAAAAAAAATGTAAGAAACTGGGAATAAATTTTAGCTAAATAAAAGCAGAGAAGAACAAACCTTGAGGGCAGACATGTATTTTTTTTAGGTATTTTGCTATAAAGAAAATAAGATGTTTGAAAAATTTACAAAAAAATAAGATATAGAAAATTTACATTAAATAGCTAATTACAAATTTTTTTTTTTTTTAAACATACTATAATAGCAATTTTTTAGAAAATTAACTATTAAAAGCAAACTTCAAGAACGTTCACCATGACTAACAAGTTTTAAAAATTTTGCTATAAATAGCAAATTTATGAAATTTTGCTATAATAGCAAGTTTTAAAATTTTTGTTATAAATAGCAAATTTATTAAATTTTGCTAAAAATAGCAAATTTATTAAATTTTGCTAAAAATAGCAAATTTATTAAATTTTGCTAAAAATAGCAAATTTATGAAAAATTTACTATAAATAGCAAATTTCATAAACTTTACTACACATAGCAAAATTTTAAAAAAATTCACTATAAATAGCAAAGTTTTAGAAAATTCACTATAAATAGTAAATTTTTAGAATTCTTTTTTTTAAAACAGCAAATTATTTAAAATTTACTATAAATAACGAAATTTTAAAAAATTAACTATAAATAGCAAAATTTTGGAAAATTTACTATAAATAGCAAATTTCATGAAAATATTACTATAAATAGTAAATTTATGGAAAACTATAAATATCAAGTTATTAGAAAATTTACTATAAATAGCAAATCTTAAAAAAATTTATTATAAATAGCAAATTTGCTACAAATAGCTAAATTAAGAAAATTTACTATAAATGACAAATATTTAAAAATGACTAAAAATAGCTAATTTTAAGAAAATTTATTATAAACAGCAAATTTTTAGAAAAAAAAAAAAAATACTAAAAATATCACATTATTTATAATTTACTATAAACAGCTAATCATTTAAAAATTTAATCCATAGAAATTCCATTACTATGCCCCAAATCTTTCACATTTCTTAGGCTTTCTTTACATTTAGTATATAATTTATAAATCAATTTTTTATTTCTACCTCTCATTTTAACAATCTTTCAATTTCTTCACATTTTTTTCTTTGCAGCCATCTAGACAGTTTTTAAAAATTAATGACAAACTCTTATCGATATATTGCATGATAATGTAGTAATTTTCCACATATTAATGTGTCAATTGATTACACATAATTTTAAGATATTCAGATAAGAAAAAAATAATATTTAATGAACATTAAATTAAATTTTGCAGGAATATTTTACGCCAGCTTTGGCAATGAAAAGAAATAACAACTTTCACACTTTAATAAGAAGTGAGGAAAAATTAAATAAAAAAAAAGAAAACAAGTTCTAATGTATTTCTACTTAAGTTAAATGTAAAATATCTTGACAAATATTTCATTGTAAAATAAGTATGTAGCTTAAGTCTTTTGTTTATGTCAAAAGAATAATTGAGAAATTTCTCTAAAATAAATGGAAAATTTTCTAATAAATGCTTATAATTTTAATTTGTTTTCCTAGTTTCTTGATTTTTTTTTTTTTTTTTAACTTAGCAAAGAAAAGTTGTTGACTTTAAACAAGTATGTGGCTTAAGTCTATAGTTTTGGTTTAGTAAAACATGAACATTATTCTTTAAAGATGGGAAAAATTTTTTAAGCAGTAAGTATTTATAATTATAATTTGTTTAGTTAAATATTTTAAATGATATTTTAAGAAAAAAATAATAAATAATAATAATAAATATATTTAACAAAGAATGAGCTGCAAAAATGTATATTAAGTTTTGTTTTAATTTATTAATATTTTAAGAGAATTTCCAGAAATAGTATTCAGCATTTCTTTACAACAAAGTAAAGTTAATTTTTTAACCTTATTTTTATAATTTTATTGATAATTAAGAAGTCGCCCTTAGAAAACTTTTTAACAAAATGAAGGGATTATCGAGAATTTAGTTTAAATATGTGAATTGTTTAGCAAAGCAAATATTTATTATGGGTTAATAAAATCTTTTAGTTGTAACACTTAAACTCTTGGACTCAATACAATTTAATTTGTCTACAAATAGCATTGAAAATGAAGTAATAACAATTTCCTACGAGGGACAAAACAAAAGTTCATAGTTTACTATAAATAGCAGATCACAAAATTTACTAGAAATAGCAAAAGATCAGAAAATTAACTATAAATAGCAAAAATTTACTAAACTTAGTAAAAGAAAATTATTATTGGCTATTAATAGCTAAATTATTTTTAAATTTGCTGCAAATAGTTAATTTATAGAAATTTTGCTATAAATAGCAAAGTAAAAAAATTAGGTGAAAATTTGCTATAAATAGTAAATATTTTGAAAATTGACTATAAATAGTAAATATTTTTAAAATTCACTATAAATAGCAGACTTTTATAAAATTTACTATAAATAGCTAATTTTTTGAAAATTTACTATAAATAGCAAACTTTTAGAAAATTTACTATAAATAGCAAATTTTTAAAAAATTTACTATAAATAGCAAATTTTTAGAAAATTTACTATAAATAGAAAATTTTTAGAAAATTAACTTTAAACAGCAAATTTTTATAACAGATTTTTAGAAAATTTAAAAATTATAGCAAATTTTTAGAAAATTGACTTTAAATAGAAAATTTCTAAAAAATTTACTACAAATAGCAAATTGACTATAAATAACAAACTTTTAAAAAATTTACTATAACTAGCAGGCTTTTAGAAAATTTACTATAAATGACAAATTTTTAAAAAATTTAATATGAATAGCAATTTTTTTGAAAATTTACTATAAATAGCAGACTTTTAGAAAATTTACTATAAACAGCAAATTTTTAGAAAATTTACTATAAACAGCAAATTTTTAGAAAATTTACTATAAACAGCAAATTTTTAGAAAATTTACTATAAACAGCAAATTTTTAGAAAATTTACTATAAACAGCAAATTTTTAGAAAATTTACTATAAACAGCAAATTTTTAGAAAATTTACTATAAATAGCAAATTTTTAAAAAATTTACTATAAATAGCTAATTTTTGAAAAAATTTCTATAAATAGCAATTTTTTAGAACTTACTAGAAATAGTAAATTTTTAAAAACACTATAAATAGCAAATTTTTAGAAAATTTCCTTTAAATAGATTTTTTGGATAAGCAAAATTTTCTTTCATAATTTCATAACTTTAGCCCCAACCCCCTTAAAATCCAATGACTAGGTGGCGCTTTTAAGACGATGCGTGTCTCATTTAAGTTTGAGTATTTAAGAACGTTTAACAACGTTTAATGATACTTTTAAAAGTTTTAAGAAAACACGAAACACAATATAAAAGGGGAGAGATTTGAGCACAAAGCAACAACATAATTTCTGGCTTTAAAGTAGCTCTATATAAAGCTACGATAAATCTTAGGCGCCTGCCTAGTTACATCGAAATATTTTTACTCATTGTGTTTTTCTTTCTTACCAATAAAAATACAAAAAACACCTTGATGTTTGCAAAAGAAGAGAAAAAAAAACAGCAAACAACCTGTTAAAGCTAAATTAAATGTTTCTCAGTTTCATTACGCTTTAGTTTTATGAATCAATTAAAAGTATTGAACTTCTTTTTTTTTAATGAAACAATAAAAGACTTAATAAAAAAAAACAAACTTTAAGAAAAAACATGAACAAAGCTGTTGTTAGACTATAGCTAATATATTTTTTATAAATTAAATCATTTATAAGACAAACATGTTGCTTAGGAAGTTTGTGGCAAAAGCATTCGTTGAAGTTTTAATTTCTTGTCTATATCATTAATGTTTACAATGTAATTTTTATATGAAGTTAAATAAAAACAAAAACATGACAACAGTTTCAATGAAATTGATAATAATAAAAAAAACGAATATAAATTTTTTATAATATTAACTATAGTTAATGTAGTTTGTAGTTTTTATGATGATGATGTCGATGGATATAAATATATGTTCATAGTAAACCTGTGATCCTGTTTAAATACTCATTAAAGCTATAAACACTTGATGTTGGAGCAGGTTTTTTACGAGAATTTGCTATAAATAGCAAATGTTTTGAAAATTTACTATAAAAAACAAATGTTTAGAAAATTAGCAACTTTTTAGAAAATTTACTTTAAAAAGCAAATGTTTAGAAAATTTACTAATAAAAATCAAATGTTTATAAAATTACCTATAACATAATAGCAAATTAATAGAAAATTTAGTATAAATACGAAATTTTTAGAAAATTTTCTATAAATAGCAAGTGTTTAGAAAATTACTAGAATTGGCTATAAATAGCAAATGTTTAGAAAATTTACTATAAAAAAACAAATGTTTAGAAAATTTACTATAAAAAGCAAATGTTAAAAAAAGATACTAAAAGTAGCAATTTTTTAGACAATTTACTGTAAACAGCAAATGTAAAAAATTTACTATAAATAGCAAATGTTTAAAAAATTTACTATAAAATGGAAATATTTAAAAAATTTACTATAAAAAGCAAATATTTTGAAAATTTACTATAAATAGCAAATTTATCGAAAATTAACTATAAACCAGCAAATGTTAAGAAAATTTACTATAAATAGCAAATGTTTAGAAAATTTGCTATAAAAAGCTAATTTAACAAAAATTTACTATAAAAAGAAAATTTATCAAAAATTTACTATATATAGCAAATATATCAAAAATTTACTATATAAAAGCAAATTTATCAAAAATTTACTATAAAAAGCAAATTTATCAAAAATTTACTATAAAAAGCAAATTTATCAAAAATTTACTATAAATAGCAAATTTATCAAAAATTTACTATAAATAGCAAATTTATCGAAAATTTACTATATATAGCAAATTTATCGAAAATTTACTATAAATAGCAAATTTATCGAAAATTTACTATAAATAGCAAATTTATCGAAAATTTACTATAAATAGCAAGTGTTTAGAAAATTACGAGAATTTGCTATAAATAGCCAATGTTTAGAAAATTTACAATAAAAAAACAAATGTTTAGAAAATTTGCTATAAAAAAACAAATGTTTATAAAATTTACTATAAAAAGCAAATGTTAAAAAAATATACAAAAAGTAGCAATTTTTTAGAAAATTTACTGTAAACAGCAAATGTTTAAAAAATTTACTATAAAAAGGAAATATTTAGAAAATTTACTATAAATAGCAAATATTTTGAAAATTTACTATAAATAGCAAATTTATCGAAAATTTACTATAAATAGCAAATTTATCGAAAATTAACTATAAACCAGCAAATGCTTAGAAAATTTACTATAAATAGCAAATTTATCAAAAATTTACTATAAATAGCAAATTTATCAAAAATTTACTATAAAAAGCAAATTTATCAAAAATTTACTATAAAAAGAAAATTTATCAAAAATTTACTATATATAGCAAATATATCAAAAATTTACTATAAAAAGCAAATTTATCAAAAATTTACTATAAACAGCAAATTTATCGAAAATTTACTATAAACCAGCAAATGTTTAGAAAATTTATTATAAATAGCAAATATTTTGAAAATTTACTATAAATAGCAAATGTTTTGCAAATTTACTATAAAAAAAAAACAAATGTTTAGAAAATTTACTATAAAAGGCAAATGTTAAAAAAATATACTATAAGTAGCAATTTTTTAGAAAAATTTACTATAAATAGCAAATTTTCTAAACATTTGCTATTTATAGTTAATTTTCGATAAATTTGCTATAAATAGTCATTAAGCTTTACAAAAAAAAAAAAATAATAAAATATATATATGCTTTTCACAGTCAGAAAGTATCATCATGATCATGACGATCATATAAGAAATGACGGCGTCAGCTATCTATACAAAATGATCTCTATCATAATAGAAAATAATAATAATGATTATTATATTGTTAAATGAAATACTCGTTTTATAACAATAATAATATTGACAAAACATTATAGGTACAGAGAATAAGTGAAAAAAAAAAAAAAAAACATGATCATTGTTGTCGCCATAGTCATCATCATTCGCCTCATCAACCCATTATCATTATGTGGCAACAAATTGTTTGTAAAGTTTTCCTAGATTTTTTTTCTTTTCATAGGTTATTTTTTTTATTTTTTTCGCTTTTGTTGTTATTGTTAACAATGTGGACATTTAATAGAAATGATCATAACAACAACTACGACAACAACCATAACTATTACAATAACATTTAATAGTTTCAGGGAACTTTTTTTTTTTTTTTCATTTATTGCAATTTTTTTAGTGTTACTTTGTTAAGAGGAAGATCTTTGTGTTTACTTGGTTTGGATGATTGACTGGGAACAATACAACAACACACTTGCTTAAGTTGTATATGAGTAAAATTATATATGTATGTAGAAAAGTTTGTATTAAGTTTTAGCATTTATATTAACAACAACAAAAATAACGTTGGCAATTTTCATCTCATCTAAATGATTATTGTTGGTTTTGTAACAGATGTTGTAGTTGCTGTTAGTGTTGTTTCTAATTTTGTTCGTTTTTTTTTTTTTTGTGTTTTAATGCATTTTTACGTTGTTGCCCTTCATTTGTTAGTTTATAAAATTTAAGTACTCACGATCAGTTTTTATTATTGTTGTAGTTGTTTTCTAGTTTCCTTTCTCACTTAAGGTGTTTGTTGTTGTTTTTTTAAATAAGTCATTATAATAAAAATTTATTTAACTATTTTACAAAATGTTTTGGCGTTGTTTTTTTTTTCACAAACAATTTAGAAATTAACAATTTTAATCATTAGAATCTTAAGTTATTATAATAATTTGTTGATTTTAAGATAAATTATTTATTAATAATTACAATTGTTTAATTGCAATTTAAAAAAATTATCATAAGAAAATAATTAATTGAAAAATATAAGAGAGAAAACAAAAGACTTGGAACATAAACTTTTCTAAACAAAACTTAAATTAAATATATAAAAAAAAACCCATTTCTTTAAAATATGATTCTAATTTTAATAAACCACAACAAAAGATTTAAGACCCCAACTAAACAGGTGACTTAAATTCAAAATTTATTAAACCTTAATAAAAATTTGTTCTACACTATAAAAATATTAAATTAGTTTTATAATTAAAGACAAACAAAGCCTCATTAAAACAAAATGAAAATTTTGTTAAACATTATTTCTGCCTCGAAATGACCCTCTAAATAAACAAATTTATTTTTCTTATTTTCTCAAAATTTAAATTACATTTAATGGTGTCACACATATTAAAAAAATTAAAATAAAAATATGAAAATTATATATCTACATAATTAAATTATATTATAACAAATCATTAGCAAATAAGAAAAAGAAATCATAAAAAATACCAAAATAAATTTAGGGAGGGTTAAAAAAGCGTAAAGAAAAAGACATCGTAACTGTTGTCGTTAAAAGATAGAAAACTTTATTTAATTTGGAAATTATGGAGTTTTTTATATGATTATTTTTTAATTTTTTTTTTTTTTATCACTTATTATATTGAGGGAAAAGGGAAATATAAATAAGAAAACTAATTTAATATAAAGGTATGATTTTCCGTTTTTTATTTTATTATTTTAACTCATTCTTTTGGTCTCATTTTTAACAATTAGTTACAATTCAGTGAATTTTATAAAAACCAAAAATTTTTAGGGTACTGATCACGGGTTTTCTTTAAGGCAAATAAAAATTTATATGAATATTAAAATTTTTGGTTAAATAAATATTTTGGTAATAAAATTAATAATATCTTCCAGCAGAGCGAAATTTAGTACTCGAAAAAAATAGATAAAAGACTAGAATAAAATAGAATAAAAAAACTATAAAATATACTATAGACTGTACTATAAGCTTGACTATAGACTATACTGTAGACTAGACAATAGAGTAGACTATAAACTAGATTTAAAACTAGACTAAAGACCAGACTATAGAATAGGCTAGACTATAGAATGGACTGTAAACTAGAATATAAACTGGACTATAGCCCAGACTACAAAAATACTATAAAGTAGACAATGGACTAAACTATAGACTAGATTATAGACTAGACTGTAGCCTAGACCTTAAACTACACTATAGACTATAAACTACACTATAGACTAGACCATGGACTAGACTATAGGTTAGACTATTGACTAGAATATAGATTAAATTATAGACTAGACTATAGTCCAGACTACAAAAAATACTATAAAGTAGACTAATTTATAGACTGGAGTACAGACTAGACTATACCCTAGACTTTAGACTATAAACTAGACTATAGACTAGAACATACACTAGACTATAAACTAGACTATAGACCAGACTATAAACCAGACTATAATTTTGACTGTAGACTAGACTATATACTAGTCTATAGACTAGAATAAAAACAAGACTATAACCTACATTATAGACTAGACTATGAACTAGACTATAAACTAGACTATAGACTAGACTATAGACTAGACTATAAACTAGACTATAAACTATACTATAGACTAGGCTATAAACTAGACTATAAACTAGACTATAGACTAGACTATAAACTAGACTATAAACTAGACTATAAACTAAACTATAAACTAGACTATAAACTAGACTATAAACTAGACTATAGACTAGACTAAAAACTAGACTAGATTATAAACTAGACTATAAACTATACTATAGACTAGACTATAAACTAGAAATAGATTAGACTATATGATAGACTATACACTAGACTATAGACTATATAGATTATTAACTAGACTAAAAATTAGATTATAAAATAGACTATAGACTAGACTATAATCTAGACTATAATTTAGACTGTAGACTAGATTACATACTAGACTGTAGACTATAGACTAGATATAAACTAGATTATAGACTAGACTATAAACTAGGCTAAAAATTAGACTATAAACTAGACTATAATATACACTGTAGACTAGATTATATACTAGACTATAGACTAGACTTAAAACTATAAATAAACTAGGCTACAAACTAGACTATAAACTAGACTATAAACTATACTATAAACTTGACTATAGACTAGACTATAAAGTAGACTAAAAACTAGACTATAAACTAGACTATAGACTAGACTATAAACTAGAAATAGACTAGACTATAAGCTAGACTATAAACTAAACTATAAATTAGACTGTAGACTAGACAATAACTAATAGTACAGACCAGACTATATAATAGACTCTAAACTAGACTATAGCCTAGGCAATAGATTTGACTGTAGACTTTACTATAGGTTCGACTATATACTAAACTATAGCTTGGGCTATAGACTAAACTACAGATTATACTATAGACTAGAATGTAGACTATAGACCAGACTAGATTTGAATATAGACTTGACTATAGATTAGACTATAGAAATGACCATATATGAGAATATAGATCCGACAAAACACTAGACTATAGACTAGAATAAAGCATAGAAAAAGTACTTCCCAATAAACTGCATTTAAAGATACACAATATTGCCATAAACTTAACTTTCAACGATTCTAAAACTTTAAAAATTTTTTTTACAAAAATTCTAAACGAATATAATTTTCTACAACTCTTCTTGAAAAAACAAAATCAAAAATAATATAATTTTATTTTACCATAGACCACTATATGCATTTAAGTATCTGTTTTACAAAGAACATCTGGGTGGTTTTGATTTATGTGTGTTTGTTTTTGTCTTAAGTTTTTGTTTTTTTCCATTTGTCTCATTTTCGCTACACATATTTCTGCTTAAAGTTCTTTTTTTTGCTTAACAACATTTATCGCTTTGTATGATTATAAACAGGATATGCTGGATATTTTTCATACCAATGTTACAATGTAAAAACTGGCCATTGTCGCCAGTAATAAAATTTTAATGAATTTAAGCGAATGTGTGTGTTTTAAAGGTTTGTTTTTCTGCGCAAATTTTTCCGGATTTTTTTCTTTACATTTCATAAAGCATACAACAAAATAGCTATGGCACACAAAAACATTAAAAGAAATGTAAAAATTTGGTGACATACACTAAAGACTAGTCTTAGTATCATGATCATCATTGTCAGCATCATCGTCATCATCACCAACTCACACATTCAACAATCACATAAGCACATCACAACAATCCGTTGAATTGTCAACAGATGTGCAAAAAGCTAAAGTTTTTATTTATTTTTTTTTTTTTTTAGTTTTTCTTAACGTGTTCTTTTGGCTTAAAAATAAATTTTTGTTAAAAATATATACACTTCCCTTGGAACGCACACTTTTTAAATTACATTACAAACAAGAAGAGGAGGAAAAAAAAGAAGGTTCTTGTTTGTGTGTTTGTACTTATGATTGGATTTTATTGTGTCGGTTGTTCCTCTTTAGATGACACTAAAAACAAATACAAAAAAATACTTAAAAAAGAAATCACATCTAAAAACAACCCAACCTTAGACTTAATTCAATGACTGGCTGACTGACAGACTGACTAAATAACTAACTAAGAAACTGACTACTAATATCAGTCAGACAAGTAACTACTTGTTTCCAGCTTCCTTAACACAAAAAACCATGAAGTTTAATGAAAACGAAAAAAAAAATCAAAGAAAGGAAAGGAGAGGAAAAAAATAAGTTTTTTTTATATAAAAAAATAACGCTTATAATTGTTGCGTACATACGCATCATTGTTAACTGTCATAAACGTTTTATGTTTATGTGATTGTTTCAGACTCTGACAACAAATGTCCAAGATTTTTACATTTTATACTCACAATCATATTCGAAATCATACTCGTCATCTCAGACATGCGTTTATTAGGGGCAGAGATGTAAAATAATACTTTTAAATGGAAACTAATTTTTATTTCAATAGAATTGACTTAGACTAGATTTTTTTAAGGATTCAAACTAGAATATACATATATTAGACTATATATCAGAACATGGACTAGATTAGACTATAAAATAGACTATGGATTAGATTATACAAATGACTATAATCTTTACTATAATCTTGACTACAGAAGTGATTATAGTCATGAATTGACTATTGCCTAGATTATAGATGTGACCACAGTATGACCAATTTTTAATATGCTATCAATTAGACTACAGAATTAATAATAGTCTTTGTTATAGAATTGACCGTATTCTAGATAGTACCGTATATTAGCGAATAAATATTTTCGACTATGGACTAGACTATAGTCTCGATAGATCCTATAGAATATACTATAGACTTGGCTATGGAATATAATAGAGATTCGACTTTTGAATAAACTATAGTCTCTATTATGGAATAGTCTCGATTACAGAAAAGCTTACAGTCTCAAATAAAGAACATACTAAAACCTCGACTTAAGAATAGACCATTGCCTCGGCTTTAGAATTAACTATAGTCCCAATTGCAAAAAAAAATATAGTCTAGACTATAAAATATGCTTTACACTCGACTATAGAACAGACTATAGTCTCAATTATAGAATAGAATATAGTTTTGATTATAGAATTTAATACAGCCTCAACTATAATATCGACTACAGAATAAACTATAGAGCAGACTATAGTCTCAACTATAGTATATACAGTAGCTTAGACTATAGTATTGGCTATAGTTTAGACTCCAGAAGTGACAAAAGTTTTGACTATTGTTTAGACTATAGTATTGACTATTGTTTAGACTATAGTATTGTCTATAGTTTAGACTATAGTATTGACTATAGTTTAGAATATAGTATTGACTTCGTTTAGATTATAGTATTGACTATAGTTTAGACTATAATTTAGACCTAAGTGTTGACTATAGTTTAGACTATAGAATAGAATATAGTTTCGACTATAGATAATAGTATTGACTATAGTGTAGACTAAAATAGTGACTGTATTTCAAAATAGTATTGACTATAGTTTAGACTATAGTCTCGACTATAGAATAGACTATAATTTAGACTATAGAATAGAATATAGTTTCGACTATAGTTTAGACTATAGTATTGACTATAGTTTAGACTATAGTCTCGACTATAGAATAGACTATAATTTAGACTATAGAATAGAATATAGTTTCGACTATAGTTTAGACTATAGTATTGACTATAGTTTAGACTATAGTCTCGACTATGGAATAGACTATAATTTAGACTATAGAATAGAATATAGTTTCGACTATAGTTTAGACTATAGTATTGACTATAGTTTAGACTATAGTCTCGACTATAGAATAGACTATAATTTAGACTATAGAATAGAATATAGTTTCGACTATAGTTTAGATTATAGTTTCGACTATAGTTTAGATTATAGTATTGACTATAGTGTTGACTATAGTATTGACTATAGTTTAGACTATAGTATTGACTATAGTTTAGACTATAGTATTGATTATAGTTTAGACTATCGTATGGACTATAGTTTAGACTATAGTCTCGACTATATAATAGACTATAGTTTAGAGTATAGAATATAGTTTCGACAGACTATAGAATATACTATAGTCTCGACTACAGAATAGACTATGGTCAGTTCTATAGTACAATTTACTATAGTTTAGACTATATAGTAGACTATTGTTTAGAGTATAGAATAGACTATAGCTTAGACTAAAACATCGATTGTAGTTTAAACTATATAATGTGCTGTAGTTTAGACTACAGAATTGACTATAGTTTAGACTATAGCCTAGACTATAGAATTGTCCTTATGAATGTATTCTTTTACTTAACTGTTCACCTTTCGAAAACAGTTCATGGTATTCCAAAAATTCCTGCTTAATTTTTTTGTTACTGTTGTTGTTCCTTTTATTGTAAAATCTTCGTGTGTTTTAATTAGCTAAAGCCTGCTTTCAACATTAACGCTCAATTCTTTTCAATTAAACACAAGCTTTGAATGTTGCATTTTATAATGAAAATAAATATTTTAAAGTTAAAGTTAAAGTTTCGTTTTTTTTCCATATTTCTGTGTTCATTTCTTGGTTTTTTGAAGAAACCTAGTAGTGATGGTGGTGCTGATTTTTATTATATATGAAACAAAGGTGCAGCATCTTTAACTTTATTTTTCATTTTATTCTTTCTGACTGTTTTTTTATATATATTTTTTTTAAGCAGCAGAGAATGTTTAAATGTAGTTTTGTATGTCTGTCCGGGCGGTTGGTTTGCTTGGAAAGTTGTTAATTTATGATTTTTGTTTTTATGACATAAATTTTAAAAATAAAAAAGTATAAAGACGACAACAAAAAATACTTGAAATTACATTAAAAACTCATATAGTTGAGCTTTTCATTCGGCTTCTGTAGCCAGAAGTTTGTATACGGAAAACTGATGCTACAGCAGTATTAACAGCAGAAGTTATAGTAGACATCAGTGTCATTTTCAAGATTATTGTTGAACATTGCAACTTGCTATTTTTATAGTTTGTATGGGAAAATATGTACATATGTATGACTGACTGACTGAGCAAGTGAGTGTGAGTGTGTGTCTTTATTTCTGATTTTAAATGCATGTGGCTGGCAACTTATCAAGCAAATATTAAATTATGATAATTTTGCAAGTAAATGTAATTAATAATAATTGCATACATTCAAACTAAACAAAATAAAATTATATTCAGTTACTTATACTTTAAAGTGTATGTCTGGCTGATGTATGTACGTGTGTGAATATATCAGTGCTGCTGGTGGCTTTTTGTTTGCTGCAGTGGCATTCAGGAAATAAACGCATGTCTCAACTTTTATTCGATAAATTTTATAAATATTTTGTTGTAAAATTAATATTTATTACTTTTGACTTTTCAGTAAATAAAAATATGTTGTGAAAATTGTTAATTTAAAATTTATTACTAATTTTATTTTATTAAAAATATGAAAGGAGTGTTTTGTCTTAAACATCAAAGTACATTTATATAAATTCTTAATTGAATCAATAATTAGAATGGTTTTCATCCATATAACATATCATGTTACTGCTAAAAATAGCTAATAGTGAAAAATAACCTTTGCCACAATTAATCACCTTTTTAATGACACTCTGCCAAATTAGTTCAAATTTCATTTATAATGACAAATGATCTGTCACCTAAATCTTTTTCTTTCTAACAAAAAAAAATTATTTAAAATATGATTTATTTAAAAATAAATTCAATACTCGCTACATTAATAGTCGACATAATTTTCATAATTATAAACATTTTTTTCCATTTAACATCTGTCGTCAGACATAAAAAAATCATAAATAAATTTAAAAACATAAAATAAAAAACACTCAAACAAACACACATACGAAATCAGAATTAAACATCATCATTAATCATTAATTTATGGTTTAAAATGACAACAACAACAAATAAAATAACAACAACAATATTATTATAAGAACCTGTTAAAAAGTTAATCACATTAAATCATCTATAAATTTATTCACAAGTACAACAACTACAAGTATTTCAATTCTTTTCATTCCATTTTGTTGTCATTTTATTTATAATTTATTTTCTCACGATTTTTTCAGATTTTTTTTCAGATTTTTTTTTTTTTTTTTTCAAGTTGTAATATTTTGGTTACTGATTTCATATGAGTCCTGTGAAATAATAAAATGGTCAGTAGGGGGAAAAAATCATGAAAAAAAACTAAACCTTTTAAAAACTCATTAAATCGACAACAAGGACAATGCGTGGCTGCATGAATGAATAATAAAATAAATGAATGAAAAAGAGTTGTACGGGGCTAAAGTATAGAAGAAATAAAATCTTTACTAAACGCAACCGTCAAAATTAATGTAACGAAAAAGGAGTTTAAGACCATCGTTTATTTTATCATTATCATCACTAAAAAATTTTCCAAAAATTAAAAAAATGAAAAGGGTATCGTTTATTTTTTGTGACCCAAATAAATACATATACAAATCTTTTAGCTAAACTTGTATAAACTATAAGAGAAGTGGGGAATATATGGGGAGTTTTATAAAAGAGAAAGCTAAATATTTTGCTTTAAGTATAGACTGCACTATACTAGACTATGGACTAGAATATACACCAGACTAAGAATTATATTTTAATGTAGAATAAACAAAAGACTATACCATAGAGTCTGGACTATATAGTAGACTATAACATGGACAACAGTCTATACTATTTAGTAGACAATAGTCTGAACTATAGAGTAAACTATAGACGGGACTATAGAGTAGACTATAATCTGGACTATTGAATATACCAAAGTCTGGATTATAGAAAAAAATATAGTCTGGACTATAGAATAAACTATAGTCTGGACTATAGAATAATCTATAGTCTGGACTATAGAGAAAACTATAGTCTGGACTATAGAATAAACTATAGTCTGGTCTATAGAATAAACTATAGTCTGGTCTATAGAATAAACTATAGTCTGGACTATAGAATAAACTATAGTCTGGTCTATAGAATAAACTATAGTATGGACTGTAAACTAAACTATAGTATGGAATATAGAATAAACCATAATCAGGACTAAAGAACAAACTATAGTCTGGACTATAGAATAAACTGGATTATAGAATAAACTATAGTCTGTACTATAGAGTAAACTATAGTCTGGATTATAGAATAAACTATAGGCTGGACTATAGAATATATTATAATATGGACTATAGAATAGACCATAGTCTGGATTATAGAATAAACTATAGTCTGGACTATAGAATAAACTATAATCTGGAATATAGAATAGACCATAGTCTGGATTATAGAATAAACTATAAACTATATCTGAACTAAAGATTGAACTATTGTCTGGACTATAGAATAAACTATAGTCTGGACTATAGAATAAACTATAGTCTGGACTATAGAATAAACTATAGTCTGGAATATAGAATAAACAATAGTCTGGACTATAGAATAAACTATAGTCTGGACTATAGAATAAACTATAGTCTGGACTATAGAATAAATTATAGTCTGGACTATAGAATAAACTATAATCTGGACTATAGGATAGACTATAGTATGAACTATAAAATGGACTATAGTATGGAATATAAAATAGACTATGGTCTGGACTATAAGATACATTATAGTCTGGACTATAGAATAGACTGTAATCTGGACTATGGAATAGACTATAGTATGGACTATAGAATAGACTATAGTATGAATTATAGAATAAACTATAGTCAGGACCATAGAATAAACTTTAGTCTGGACTATAGAATAGACCACAGTCTGGACTATAGAGTAGATTATACTTTGGACTATAAAGTAGACTGTAGTCTGTACTAGACTATAGTATTTATTAGAGAGAAGTACATAATGTATGGAGTAGTCCATTGTCTGGACTGTAGACATAAACTGGACTATGAAATAGGCAATAGATTAGATAGTAGACCACAATACGTGACTTTGACGATACTGTGGAGTTGTAGACTATACTAAAAAGTAAGTAGATTTTGTCAACTTTTAATATGAAATATGAACTTTTTTTAAATACGAAACTTCCTCTTTCTTTACCAAAAATAAACCTTAAGATTAAAAAATCTGAAAAAAAAGTTTAAAAACCTGCTGATGATATAAAGGGTAACGGTTGTTTAATTACAATTAAACAAATGAGATGGATGGCTCTTTAAATTAAATAAATTTAAACTACACTTATTAATTTTTTTTCTTCAACAGCAACTGCCACAATACAACAGGAAATTGAGATGTAAAATTTACCAAAGGGAGTAAAGTTCCCCTATTATTAATTGAAAAGATTTTTAAACATTTTTAATATCAAATAAATCTTTTAAAGCAAAAAACCCATCTTATTAATAAAATTTTGTTTCACTTTATTAATTTTCTTGTTACCATTATTAATATTATAATTTACAAAATCTTTTTTTTTTATGATTTTTAAACTGACATGTTAATTTTTCTTTTATTACCAATATTTTGTTTTTAATTATTTATTTGTATATAAATAATAAATTTTGGTGGTATTTTAATAAATTGTTTTATGGGTTGAATGATATGATTTTGGTTATTTTGTTTTTTCAACTAATTAACAATTTTATAGTGGCAATAAAATGTTTATTATGACATTAAAGTTGATTTATTAAGTTACAAATAAATTTGTATTATAAAAATTTTGTTATAATAAGCTAGGTTTTATAAAATAAAAATTTTTAGAGCGTTACTATATTGTGATAATTAAAATTTAGAGTTAAAGAAACTATAAGCCTGGTTAAAATGATTAGTGATGAACTAAAAAAAGAATAACAATAGGGGAGTAAAAGTTTAAAATCTTTATTTTTATTGTCATAAAGATAAGAAGTTAATGTACATTAATTCAAATATTCTCAGTTACATCTCAGTGTACCGCCATTTTTTTACCCAGAACTTTGAAGGCTGTATATAGATCTAATTGCCTATGAGATATTCTTATTCTTTAAAAATAGTATTATATCTTGTAAAAGTTTCTTTTGTTTAAAATTATATTTGCATATAAATGACTATAATATAATGAAAGGAGTTCTGTAAAGCCAATATGTCAATAAGATATTGTTCTTCATTTAATAATAAAAAACAAACAAATTGCTCTTATATCTATTTAAACTATTCAAATAGAATTAAACGCTCCAAATACAGCTGCCTTTAACTAAAAATGTAATATTATCACAGTAGGGGATCCTCTATTTTTTATTTAATCTTTTATTACAATTTATTATTCTAAATAGAACATTTTTTAAAAAAGTAATTTATAAAAAAAAAGAAACCCATCATCATGTTGTAATTTATAGGGGTAGAATGATAAAGCCTTTGTTATATAATCTTTTTGAATTCTTAAGAAAAACTGGTAGGAGTTTATAAAATAATTTGCTTTTATTAAAGGAAAAAAATATAATATGAACTTAAACAATACTCTACATAGATCACAAGATATATATTCCTAGCTGCCAAAATAAAATAAAGTAGAAAAATATCAGGGGTGGTTACAAAACAATTTTCAACTATTATAACACTATTTACGGCGACTGCCTATAAATGTATTAAAAAACCTATTAAACAAATGTGTAGGAAGATGAGTTTTTTTTTTCCAACAACTATAAAAAAACTAATCCTTTTTTTTTTTTTTTTTTTCTTTAATAAAAGAAAGAGTTTTGTTGTCTTAAACTCTTTAATCCTTGAAACAAAGATCCTACTATTTTTTATTAAAAAATAAAGTACGAAAATGTGCGTTACTTAAATCCTTTCTTTTATCTTAGGTTAGGCTCAGGAAACAGTTGCTTAGAAAGGCTTAAATTTTGTGGGTTTTTTTTTTTTATAAGAAAAATATTTTTTTTGGCGGTTTGTGGTAATTTTGTGGTAAAAAATTGTTTATGCTTTAATGGTTTTACTAAAAAAAAGAGGAAAAATATTAAGCCTAAAATAATATAAATTAATCTAAATTATAAGCAAGATGTACAGGATGCATCTGTTCTAATAGTAAAGAATCCTTTTTTTTTCATTTTTTATTAAAAGCAAAAGAAAACAAAAGACTTAAGCCACAAACTTTAAGATAGAAATTCATAGATTTTTTATATTTAAAACAATAGACTTAAACAACAAACTGGAAGAAGGCAGGACATTTTTTTTTTTTTTTATAATTTGGACAAAAGAAGTTTGTCATTGAAACTAAAGGATTGTTTTCTATTTCTAAATTATTTTTTATTATTTTTTTTTTGCTTCTCTTTTGATGGTAAAATTTACAAAAATTTACTTTTTATAGTAAAATTTACTTTTTATAGTAAAATTTACTTTTTATAGTAAAATTTACTTTTTATACTAAAATTTACTTTTTATAGTAAATATTGGGCAAATTTTAATTTTATAATAAATATTGTGTAAATTTACATTTCTTAATAAATTTCGTGTAAATTTACATTTGTTAATAAATTTCGTGTAAATTTACATTTTATAGTAAATTTTTCGTAAATTTATATATTATAGTATATTTAGTGTAAATGAGTTAATTATTTATTTTGGACTAAATTTAGTGTAAATTTACACTTTATAGTTAATTTTGTGTAAATTTATATTTTTTAATAAATTTAGGGTAATTTTATATTTTATAGCATATTGAATTTAAATTTACATTTTATAGTAAATTTACTTACTAATTTTGAGTAATTTTATTTTTTATTGCATGCTATATAAATATGTAAAAAGGTATATTTTACAGCAAATATTACGCAGATTAACTTGCTGTATGAAAATGCAAAATTAATGTTATAAAAAATCTTGCGTTAATAAAATTTTGTATCAAAAACATAAGTGTAAATCAAAAATTTTTAGGAAGACCCTTCAAAAATTCTTTTTGAAATTGATCTTCAATTTCTTACCAGCGATTGAAAGTCACGAGTCTTGAACATTTCGTCCAAAAAAAAGTATTAAGTTTTGTGCCCTAAAAAGTCTTCTAGCGAAACAAAATCCCATGGAGCAAATTTTTAAAATATTTTTCCCATAACCAGCTTAAAATTAAGATTTTTTTACTCTCATTTCGATTAAAAAATCTAAACTTTTTTTTTACCAAAATGTATGGGATCCATGATTTTTCAGTCGCTGCACGTTGGGGTAAAATGTGTCAAAAGTGGCGCTTAATTGAATTTTAAAATTTTAAGTTTTGTAATAAATTTTGATACCGAATAAAAATAGACAAAATTATGTGTGTCAATTAAAATCTTTAAGCTAAGTTGTGTTATTTTCTTATAGGGAGCTGTCAAATTTAAAAATTTTTTTACATTTTTTCAAAAATAGTAAAAAATTCATTTTTCATCAGCTTTCAATGTATTTATTTTAAATAAAATGTCTTTTAAGATAAAAATTTAAAATGAAACCATCAACTTTAGATATTTATGTGTACTTTTCTTCAAGTATTTGTAAATTATATTTCGTCCTAATATTTTTGTTATTTTTTTGAAAATTGTCCTAAAATAATAAAAAAAAAAAACATAAAATGTTACAAGATGTTTGTTAAAATGTTACAAGATGTTTGTTCTGAAAATTTTGTGAAAAATAGTATATATTGTTTATTTTAATTTTATGAAAAAAAATCGTGCATATATATAGCCCGATTTGAGAAAATATTTTTTTCTTTAAAAAAAACTCCATTAGATTTCACACAAAAACAGCTTAAATGCAGACATTTTCTTTGCATTTAAATAGTGGGGAAGAATCGAAATAAATCTGTAACTTCTAATCCGCTGGTTGGATTTGCATGAAATTTCAAATAAGCGTAGCAAAAGACAGTTGCATTTTGAGTTTAGAAGCAGGATCCAATATACGCATCAGGAAAGGAACTATAGGGGTTCAAAATAGGGTACAATGTCATGGAAAATGTTTAACCACTACCGAATTTTTATTCCTTATCCAATTTCCAAAGTTTTTATATCATCTTAAAGTCCTTGATAAATCTTTTAGAAAACTAGCTTGTATGTACTACTTATCTTATATATTTTTTGAGTTACATACACTTGAAATTTCAAAAACCACTATTTTACAAGATCTTGGTTAAGATTCTTTCATATATAGCAAAATATTTTCAACCGATTTTATTATATTTTATGCAGTTGGTTAAAAAACATAATTATCTATCGAACAAAGAAAATTTTGAGTCGTTATCTTTCTTGAGTCAAAAGTTAAAAGGTTTTTAATTGGAAAGTTTGCAAAAATTAACAAACAGACGGACAGATGGACGGACATTAGAATTCTTAAAAAAAAAAAATCTTAAAATTCGAAAAATATTTTTTTCCACTTCTCGATTAATATAAAAACCAAATGAAGGTATTAAAAACTTGATATCACCTTTCCCTGAATTAAATGTAATTTTCGTCCCATTTAACCCAAATGTATAGACGGACATTGCCATGCTGGCAAAAAAATATTTTAGAATTCTGAAAATGCATTTTTTTACTAAATAATAAATAGAAAAAAATAACGTGATCATCAAAATTTGGATATTATCTTTACCTGAATTAAGCGTCATTTTCGTCCCATTTAACCCAAATGTATAGACGGACAGACGGACATTACTATTCTGCTAAAAAATAACTTATAATTCTAAAAATTCATTTTTTTACTTACTAATAAATAGGAAAATTAAACGTGATCATTAAAATGTTGATATCACCCTTCTCTGAATTATGCATAATTTTCGCATTTAACTCTAATATATAGACGGACGGACAGACATTGCCGTTCTTGTAAAAAAAAAAAAAATCTTAAAATTCTAAAACTGAATTTTTTTAACTAATAATCAATAAAAAAATAAAACGTGATATCACCTTCCTCTGAATTAACCGCCATTTTCAACCATTTTTCCCCAATGTGCGTTGGTAGGTAACTGAAGACCAATTTTTTAAATTTTTTTAATATTTTTTCCATATTTTGCTCATTTTTAGGCATCGTTCAAGGGGTCTTCCTACATCAAAATCTCAAAAAAACACTTTCTCAGGACTCTCTAGTGATTACATATATTCATCATATTCGCTCTAAGCTCTACGCTTATTGAATTACAAGTGATGTCAGATATTTTTTGATTTTCCATATAAAATTCATTTTTGAGGGAAAATATGAGTGATCACATTTTTTTTATTTTACTCTAAATCTCTTGGTTAACGATCTACAAACGATTTAAGTTGAAAATATTTAGATCTTTTCATAAGAAAATCAATTTTTATTAGGAAATATAACTGATCGTAATTTTATTTTTTTTTTTTTTTTTTTTTTTTGTTATCTATTGTAAATTTAAAATTATTAAAGATTGTTTAAATAGTTACTTAATTTCATAAACACCTCTTTAATATAAATTAAGGTAATTAGAAAAATATTTTTATTTAGTTGTAATAATTTAACTGTAACAAGAATTTAATTAAATTATTTATGCGATTTCGTGTTAAAAACCATTCTCATTATTACAATTTAACATTTTAAAATATTTAAGTTCAACCAGTAATTTTTGTTAAAAACACACAAAAATTATACTTCAAAACATTCCTCTAAATTCCGCCAAAATACATACAAACATAAATACAAATACACATTAACATTTGTATGATTTTAGTTTAAAAAATTTTACGTGCACTTTAATGTATTTCTTATTTTTATTTATTTTTTGCTGGCAATTGCAAATGAATTCGTTTTACTATTAATTAAAATGTATTTTTAACATTTTTCCGATTTAATGACTTTTAATCATACACACAAATACATACATATTACACTCGTATTTGTATTTTAGTTATATTGAAATTAAAAATACAAACAACAACAAAAATAAATTGAAATTGTTTAAACAAAATTCGTTTTTGTAAAGAAGATAAAGTTTTGTGATTTACTTGCAAATACATGTACGAATTGTAAGTATTAAATGTAACTATCTGCCGCCACTAAATAAGTTATGTCTGAGAAAAATCTTGTTTTGTAATTTTAAATTTACATAACAATTTTATTTGTAAAATCTTTGAGTAGAAAAAAATCTTTATGCGAAAATAAACGTATGTTTAGAAATTAAACACATGATTTTATTGGAGAAACTGATAAAAATTTATCATAAAATCTCAAAGTCAATTGTTGGCAATTTGAAAATTAATTGAAATTATCAGTAAAACGAAATTAAGTTTAAGTGTATGGATTGATTTTATGTTAAAATGGAAAAATACTCAATGATTTTAAAATTAGCTTAAGAAATATGTAAATTTAATTTTGTTATTAAGTTCAGTTTAGAAATTTTAAGATTTTTTTTAAGTAAAAATTTTATTTTTTAGTCAGGGTTCACACAGAATTGCGGCAATTTTTCTAGTAAATTTAGTGTAAATTAACTTTTTCTAGTAAAATAGCTTAACCCGGTGCGCTTTGCTACCCCTTTTGATGCCATATTAGATATTAACTTTGTATGGGGCTAATACTCCCCCTCGACATATTCTATCTATTACAATTCTAAATAAAATACTACTTTATATATGCGAAATGTACAGGGACTACACTAACCTATCCGTCCTATTTTATTTTATCATTTCAATATGATAAGCAAGTAGTTCCTACAAATTTTGGGGCCTTTCTCATAATAGTTCTTTAGATATACGTTAGGAATAATTACTTTGAATAAGGGGTGCCATTCTTCCTTGTCCTATCCGTCCCATTTTTATCTTAAATCATGGAAGTTAATGAGAATATTTTGCCTATATACAGTATATTAAAACATTTTCGGTGTATGGGATCCACCAATGCACCTGGAATTCCTGCTCTATTTTCATTATTAGTATATGTATTATAAAGGAACTAAGCCATCCCCTGGCTCTTTTTGTCATATTTTTATTTAATGAATGCAATCGAAAAAGAAAGATGGTTCTCACAAAATTTGCTTTGGGGGTACCATTTCCCAAGTTATTGCAATACAATGCACATTAGGATAAAAGGGGTCGAAAATGATGATTAATTCAGGGAAAGGTGATATCAATATTTTAATGATCACGTTTTATTTTTTTATTGATTATTGGTTTAAAAAAAAAAATTCAATTTCAGAATTTTAAGATTTTTTTTAGAGGAACGGTAAAGTCTGTCTGTCCGCGTAATTCAGGAAAAGATGATATCAACACTTTAATGATCACATTTAATTTTTCTATTTATTAGTAAGTAAAAAATTGTATTTTTAGAATTATGAGATGTTTTTTTGGCTGAATAGTAATGTCCGACCGTCTATACATTTCGATTAAATGGGACGAAAATGTCGCTTATGCAGGAAAAGGTGATATGATATCTAAATTTTGATGGTCACGTTCAATTTTTACTATTTATTAGTTAGTAAAAAAATGTATCTTTAGAATTTAAAATTTTTTTTGGCAGCATGGCAATGTCCGTCCGTCTATACATTTGGGTTAAATGGGTCGAAAATGCCATTTTATTCAGGGAAAGGTGATATCAAAATTTTAATACCTTCATTTGGTTTTCATATTAATCGAGAAGTAGGAACAAAATATTTTTTTAATTTTAAGGTTGTTTTTAAAGAATTCTAATGTCCGTCCATCTGTCCGTCTGTTTGTTAATTTTTGTAAACTTTCCAATTCAAAATCCTGAAACTTTTGACTCAAGAATGATAAAGACTCAAAATTTTCTTTGTTCGATAGATAATTTTACTTTTTAACTAACTACATAAAATGTAATAAAATCGGTTGAAAATATTTGGCTATATATGGAAAAATCTTAGCCAAGATCTAGTAAAATTAAGATTTTTGAAGTTTCAAATGTATATAACTCGAAAAATATATAAGACAAGTGGTATATGGAAGCATGTTTTCTAAAGGATTTATCAAGGACTTTAGGGTGATATAAAAATCTTGGAAATCGGGTAAGAAACAAAAATTCGCTAGAGGTTAAACTTTTCCATGACACTAGTTCCCTATTTTGAACCCCCATAATTCCGCTCCCGATGCTTATATTGGATCCTGCTTCGAAACTCAAAATGCTATTGTCCTCTGCTATGCCTATGTGAAATTTAGATTTAGCCGGTTAGAAGTTACAGATTTATTTCGATTCTTTCCCACTCTAATATTTGATAAAGCAAAGAAAATGTCTGCACTTAAGCTGTTTTTTATATGAAATCTACTGGAGTTTTTTTTTTAATTTATTTTCTCAAATCGGGCTATATATGCGCACGATTTTTTTTACATAATATTAAAGTAAACAATATATACTATTTTTCACAAAATTTTCAGAACAAACATCCTGTAACATTTTAAGCTGCATTCCATGATAATTAAAAATTAGTGTATTTTAGGACAATTTTCAAAAAAATAACAAAAATATTAGGACAAAACATTATTTACAAATACTTGAAGAAAATTGCACTTAAATATCTGAAGTTCATGGTTTCATTTTAAATTTTTACCTTAAAAGACTTTTTATTTAAAATAAATACACTGAAATCTGATGAAAATTTATTTTTTTTACTATTTTTCAAAAATGTTAAAAAATTCTTAACTTTGACAGCTTCTTATAAGAAAAAAGCACAACCTAGCTTAAAGATTTTGATTGATATTGATACATAATTTTGTCTATTTTTATTCGGAACCCAACTTTATTACAAAATTTAAAATTTTAAAATTCAGTTAAGCGCCACTTTTGACACATTTTACCCCAACGTGCAATGTTAAGATTTTTGCTGCAACAGTATTTAACTTATCCGTTAATAAGTATTTTACCATTCGCCTTAACTCCACAAAAATTTAAAAAATGTATTATCTTAGTTCTTTAGACGTGCTATAATTAGTATTTCGTTTGTATTGGGGTACATTCTCCCAGTAAAGTAAAATAGTAAATTCAGGATTATGCTGTGCAAATTTAAAGAACATCGATTCAGCGATTTATTTGTCTATAGAGTATATACCACAACTAATATTTTTTTTTATGTGGAGCTACTACTCACCCTCGACCTATCCCCTTTAAAATTTTAAATTCAATTTTTTTCTATAAGAGTTTTTGAAACTTTCTCTAAATGACTACTTAAGATATACGAAAATTAATATTTACTTTATATAGGGAATACTCTTTTCTCCGGCTCTATCTGTCCTGTTTCTCACAAAATTTTAGGGCTCTCAGTAGTTCTTTTGATATACTATTAATAATATTTCCTTTGTATGGGGGGTACTATTCCCCCAGGTCCTATCTGTCCCATTTTCATCTCAAATATGCAGGTTTATAAGAAAGTTATACCAACAAAATATTGTGTCTTTTACTGTAATAGTTCTCAAGATATGTGGATAATTAGTATTTACTTTGTATAGGGGGTAATACTTCCCTCGGCCCTAACTATGCTATTTTTATTTCATGTATATAACTTGATAAGAAAACAGTTTCCACAAAAATGTTGGGCTCTCACCATAATAGTTCTTTAGATATGCGAATAAGAATATTTGTTTTGTATCCCCCATACCATTTTCCCAGGTCCTATCCATCCAATTTGTTTCTCATCTCATGGATGTTTTTAAGAAAGTTATTTTAACAAAATATTAAAATTTCTGCTGTAATAGTTTCTAAGATATTCGATATTTAATATTTTCGTTGTATGGGGATATCATTTCCCCTGGTCCTATCCATTCCATTTTCATTTTAAGTCTGCTGGTTGATGATAAAGATATTACTGCAATATTTTAGGACTTTTTCTTTAACAGTATTTAAGTTATCTGATAATTAGTATTTTCTTTGTATGGAGGCTATAACTCCCTAAACCTAACCACCCCATTTTCATCTCAATTATGTAGATTGATAATAAAATTATTTACACAAAATCTCAGGATTTTATCTGCTCCTATCGAAAAATAAAGTTGCCTATTTTACTTTCGGGTATCACAAAATGATATACGAAAATAGAAATTTAGTGTAAAATTTCTTTTCTTAGAAAATTAAGTGAAAACTTTTTTTAGTAAATTTATTGTAAAATTACTTTTTATAGATAATCTAGTGTAAATTTTGTGTAAATTTACTTTTTATGTAAATTATTGCAAATTTCCTTTCTGTATGACATTTAGTGTAAATTTACGATACAAAGCAAATTTAGTGCAAATTTATGTTTTAAAGTAAATTTAGTGTAAATTTACGTTCTATAAAATATTTAGTGTAGATTTACGTTCTATAGTAAATTTACTTTTTATTGCAAATTTATTGTAAAATTACTTTTTATAGCAAATTTAGTTTAAAATTACTTTTTATAGCAAATTTAGTGTAAAATTACTTTTTATAGTAAATTTACTTTTCATAGTAAATTTATTATAAATTTACTTTTTACAGTAAATTTAGTGTAAAATTACTTTTTATAGTAAAATCAGCGTAAAATTATTTTTATAGATAATCTAGTGTAAACTTTTAAGAGTAAATTTAATGTAAATTTACATTCTATAGCAAATTTAGTGTAGATTTACGTTTTATAGTAAATTTACTTTTTATAGCTCTCCAAACTGGCACACATGTGCGAACGTTCTCTTAGTTTTTTTATGTGGACAATACAGAACATATAAAAGGTATTCACCTCAGAAATTTGCAACTTTGCAAGACCCTTGCAAAGTATAGAATAAATAGAATAAATTTTGCACAACTTATTTTGCAAGGGTCTAGCAAAGTTGCAATTTCTGAGGTGAATACCTTTATAATAAAAAAATTTATTAATGAAATGCGTTCCCACAGCGCATAGCACTGGTGTAGATTTACTTTTTATAGTAAATTTAGTGCAAATTCAAATGAAAAATTCAGAAGTATTTAAAAAATTCATTAACCAAATGGTTAAGAAAAAAATAGTTAAATTCTGTGAACACTCTTAAATTAAATGAAAATGTGTTATCGCTAAAATTTTTCTTCAAAAACCGATTTTTAAAAATATTTTAAATCGCTTTTAAATCATTAACCAGATGTTTTAGAGAAAAATTAATCACTCCCAGGAAAAATTTTAAAACACATTCTAAAATCATTAGTTCTGGAACTGTTGTAATCAGAACCACTTCAGATTTTTTAATAACATCCTCAGAACTAGTGGTATCACAATCAATTCTGACACTAATGAAATAGAACCTTATTGTGATTCTAAATTCATTTTAAGAAATGTTTCAAAGAACTAGTACTTAAGAACTAGTTCTGTACGACTTCTACATTACTTCTAAGAACAAATTACTGGTTCTTGAATGACTTCCTAGATCTGTTTAAAAAACTTTTGAAATTCCGAAAATTAAATTGATTTTAAAATTGGCCTTTAGGAAATAGCCCATTAGAATAATAAAAAAAAACAGGTTTTTAAACCGTTCCCTAACGCTTCTATAGAACTAATTTCAAATGTAACAATTTCAAAAAAAAAAAAAAAATAATTGATTTAAGAACTAGTTCCAGAATCGTTCAATGAAATGGGTACTGGCTAGCTAAGACTTCCACAGAACTAGTTCTGGAGGTGGCAATTTCAAACAAAAATTATTGGTCGTAACTCCAAAGTAGAACAAGTTTATTTTCATGTGTTCTGGAAACATATGTAAAACTAATACATTTTTTCCTGGGCTCATATAATTTTTTAAACGATTTTTGTATGAAAAATTTAAATACAATTAAAATCTCTTACAACTCTAATTAATATTTAGAGCAAAAATAATTTAAGTCTGTGAACACTCAATTTATTAGCGAAATCGTTTTAATATCTATGATCACTAAAGAATTGGAATCACTCTCTTTTTCATTGTTGTTTTCTTTCAAAATATTCCCAAAATATCTAAATTAGTTTCTTAATGAATCATCTCAGATTATTTTGATTCTGATAACAATTGTAACTTTTACTTTTTTTCCTATTTTTTTACTTCTCAATACATGTTTTAGATTTATCTTAACTACAAACCATTTATAGCCAATTTAGTAATTTGTTTTGAAACTTGTACTGAAACTTTTTTTTAATTTTATCAAAGAAGATGATCACAATTACATAATGACAAGCATACATACACATGTTGGAAAATTAGTTGGTTGGTAGCCAACTAACCAACAGTTTACCAACATTAAACTGACTCTAAACTCTCACTAAACTTCCGTTGTTATTTTTTCATTAATTCAGGAAAAAACAAAAAAGAAAATTTCACACTTATGCAAATTAATTAAACCATAGAACATGTTGAAAAGCAACAATTCCCATTATAAAAACAAAAAAATTTAATGAAAATGTGGTAGGAAAAAAAAATGTGAAAAACGTTTAACTAACTACACTCAAATGTTAGTTAATTTGTTAAAATGTTTGTAGATCATAATCACACAAGACAATGTTTTTCTATATGATGTTTATAAAAATGTGGTTAAAAAGTGGTGGTTTATAAAAAAAAAACTATAAAATATAAATATGCATAATGCATCATAGATGGTTAGTTAAAGACAAAAAAATTAACATTTTACTTAGTTAAAGACCCAAAAAAGAAAAACACTATTTTACACTCTGTGAACAGCTAAAGTCTCTGAAAATTATAAAAAAAAGAAAAACGTTAGAAACCAACAATTAAAGACACCTGTAATTGTCTAAGATTCATTTCAAATAAATTATACTTAAAAAAATCTTTAAATTTACTTTTATATATTTTATATAGCAATTTAAATGTCTGTTTACAGCAGCCATAGTAAAGACTTCTATTTTGTGTGCAATAATTTATAAAATTATTATGCAATATTTAAATACATTTTCTACTTCAAAAGGACAATAAATAAAAAAAAAAACAAAACTAATAAAAATTTATTTCATTTTAAAGGTGTCAAATATCACTTTAAGAAAAGCAGAAAACTTGTTCTGTGATTTTTGGCAAAAAATCATAAATATTAATAAAATAAATTTTTACATGAAAAATATTTTAAGCTTTTATGGTTAAAATAAATTAAAATGCATTGGGGGGTTAACTGTAAGGAAAGGCTTTAAATATCAGTTAATGAAATGAATTTTTTAATGAGTTTTAAACAAGTGTTGATTTGTAAACAAAATGTGTAAATTGTTAAGCAAAACAGCGTGATTTACTTAATTGTAGAAAAAAATTTTATTCAAAATTTAAAAATTAATACATACTAAATTATCCATTTTATTGAAATTGCAAAAAATGTGTCAATGAGAGAACCAAGGAATTTTGAAACTTTGCTCCAATGCCTGCCATTTACACACCCCTATACAAAATAATTGCCTGCTTAATTTTAATAAACATGTTATAATCATAAATCGGTTTTAATTTTTAAGCCAGAGAGATTTGAGCGAAATTCTGTATATTTTCTATAAAAAAAATTAATTTTCATTTGAAAAATCGAAAAAATATTAAAAATCGTTTATAATTCATCAATTAGAGGGTTTAGACCCAAAATATTGAAAATCTATCTATCCATATTTTCTCAAAAATACCAGTTTTTATATGAAAAATCTATAAATATATTTAAAAAAATGTAATCTCTGGCATATTCTATCAAAAGATCTAAAAATATATAAAATTACTTACCACAAGTACATAGGATTCTAATTGAAATGTAATCACTATTTTTTTTTATATCAAAAATAAAAAAGATCATTTCTGAATTCGTTAACCAGAGAGTTTATAGCGAAAATAATTAAAATCTGTCATCCTTTAGAGTTTTTATAAAAAAAAAATAAATTTTTATTGACAAAAAAAAAAATCGCTTATAATCGCAAAATTCTAAAAATTATCGATTTAAAGGAATAAAAAGATAAAGAAATTTTGTCAGCCCATATTTGCACTTTTTGTTACTTTTTGTAAAGATTTAATTATAACCAATTTTAGTATAATTTAGTATTGTCCTGAAAAACGTTCATATACACTGAAAAAAGTAATTTTAATGAATGAAGTACATTGAAAGAATTTTTTTTATTTTTTTTCCAAAGATTTGTTGACTAAAAGAACGAATTCGTTGTTGCAATGAAAATATTCAATAAAATTGAATAAAATTGGGGCATTTATGAACGATACAATGAAACGAAATAATAATAAAATAACATTTTCATTGAACTTTAAGAACTTGTACGTTCTTTCTATGAAATTGTACATTAATTTAGAAGAACAAAAAGAAACAAAACAAAAAAGAAACATACATACAAAAGTGATTTAATGTAAAATATGTTGATTCAATGTACTAATACATTGATTAAACGGGAAGTATAGTAAAACCAACTCGTAAAAGAATGTTTTAAAGTGCAGTGTTAATAATAAAAAACAAAAATTTTGAAAGTGAGAATTTTACAGTTCTCGGACAAGAGAAATGGAGCCGTATTAAAAGATTACTTAAAAGCTGGTATTTGGAAAATTTGCTGAAACTGGCAGTATACTAAATTTCATTATGTTATTTTTATAGTTGTATCCTATCCTTTTAACTGAAATGTCGGTTGTTGATGTAGGGACAGTCGAACAGACAATGGAGTTATTGCAAAAATGATAAAGGAAAAAAGAGAAGCAAGGCGCTACAGATTTTTTCTGAATTAAGATAAACTTTTCAGCCATCTTGTCCTTACACGGCATAACATACCTAACACATCTAAATTACAAATAAACGCTAAATTGGCAACATTGTTCATTCACAAAGTATATAATGATAATACACTTACCTATTAATTGATGATTTCTGGGACAGTGGCAACTATTTTTCCTTATAAAAACAACATAATAATAACACTTTTAATTAAAAACCTAAATTTTTTATATGACACACTTTAAATTTAACTTTTTCATTGATTCTAATCTTATTTCACTTTTTCCTTAAATTACACACAACACACTACTAAACAATTAATATTTACTTAATATTTGCTTTACGTTTACTCTTAAAAACAACAACAACTATTTTTTATTTACAACACTAAATTTCACAATTACAATTAATATGGCAGCCTAGCCTTTCCAAAAAAATAATAATAATAATTACTTTTATTTTTCCTTATTTAACACTTTTTATTAACTTTTTTGAACTAATTTTATCAAAAACCTTTTATATTTTATTTATTTTACATTATTACAACGCTTTTTATTAATTTTAAGCACTTTTTATAATTTTAATAAATTTTACTTTTAATTATGATTGAACACTTCAATTTCTTTAATAAACTAGAATTAATAAGAAAGTCAAGTGCATAAAAGAAAACAAAAGTAAATAGAGCAGTAAGGTTCTCTGTTTTTATTCCTTATTGAGAGTGAGAAGATATGCAAATGAAGAAAATGCCTTGCATTGTTTTGTTTTCTTTACAAGTGTTATTGTTGTTGTATGTATTTGCGTAATGCATTTGTTTTGATTTTGTTATTGCTATATTGTTGGTATTGTTATTATTATTACTATAGTGTTTTTGTTGTTTTTATTAAGTAGTTAAGTAAACAAGTAGTGAAAAGGAGTTTTTTACATCAATCAAAACAATAATAAAGAAACAGTGTTGATAATTGCTATATTTTAAGTGTAATTTCAAAGATTTTAACTGCTAATATAAGGATTTTTGAAAGTCTCTAGTAATATTAAGGAAAATTGTGTTTTAATAATATACATTTTATATAAATTGTTTAATTAAGTGGTCTTAATTTAAATTTTATTTCCTTTATTTGAGAAATATTTCTAAATTTTCTTTATTTTCTCACTTTTATGTAAAATTTCATTGTATTAATTATGGAAATTTATAAATTTTTTCTCCTAAAAAAAGAAAACAAATTTCCTTTTTAAAGTAATTAACTTTCAAAAAAATTAATTTATTTAATTTCGTAGACAACAAGTGGCAAATTTAGCATATTTTATATTTCCAAAAATAAAAAAAATCTATTGTCTTAATTTTTCTCCCCTCGGGGGTGAATTCAAATTACATATTTAACAAATTTCCATAAAACAAACAAACATGATGTTTAATAAAGATACATTTAAATTAAGGTAATTAACACTGTTCATAAAAAAAAGCCACAAAAATTTGGATATGGAAGAGTGATTGTTAAAAATTTGTTACAAAATATGAATTAACTTTATAAAGTTAATGAGCAGAGGTCCCCCGAAATATTTCGAACAATTTATGAGTGAAATAAATTTTAAATTTCATTTTGGGTTTTCTTTAATTAATTTTTCATTTTAAGTGATAAAAGAAAATTTTTATTGTTTTCTTTTTTGTTTTGTTATAAAAAAATGCAGGTTAAAATCTAATACAACTTCTTTTCACCTAAAAACTAAAAATTTTACAAATTTGTTTGAACTTAATACAATAAAAATATTAAGAGAGTGAGTGAATTTAACTTAAACATTAAAAGAATTAAAATAAAAAAATAAAAAAACAAAATAAAATTTGTTAAATTATTTAATCTAAACTTTCACCACTGGGTTGATAATAGGCAACACCACCACTGGCCGTTGAAAAGCTATTCTTTTCTGAATGTGCCGGTGAAGGAGCTGGACTCATGGCAGGACTACGATTAATGGGTGTAGCAGCTGGACTGCTACCCAAAGGCACTACTAAAGGACCAATGGGTTTACGTGTACGTGGTGCTCCTCTTAAGCCCTGATTGACAGGACCTCCAGTTTTTAGACGTGGTCTACCAGGACCCCGTTTAACTGGTGTGGGTACAGCTGTGGGTGTAAATATACCTTCTCCTGTATTGGTTAAGGGTGGCTCTGTTGTTGTGGTAGTTGAATTAACATCTGTAAATGGAAATGAAATAAAATAAAGCCAGACAAATCCATTAGTGGTTTTGTAGAATAAAAAAAGAAAAGTTAATGTAAAATAAATGTAAATCAGACTAATGAAGTTGAAACGAATTTTAATAGCCCTACAAATTTTCTACGTTTATAAAAAATTTTTAAATTTTCTTCGTTTATAGAACGAAAAAAAATTTTTTTTTTTACATAAAATTTTTCAAAAATGTTCTTTTTATAGGATATTTTGTTTTTATAGGAAATTTTCTTTTTATGGACATTCTTCAAAATTTTTATTTTTATAGGAACTTTTTCAATAATTTCCCTTTTATAGGAAATTTTTCAATACCTTATTTACTTTTTATAGGAGTTTTTCATAAAAAAAAATTTGTTCCATTTGCAAACATAAACTGAATATGCTGCTATTTATCGCCCACTCATTACAAATGCTATAATCTGGTAATTAATGTAATTAGTTCAATGTTTCTATGGTTAATGCAACTATTTTAAAATGTATCACGTTCAATTGTTTTATTTTTTATTTTTTTATTCCTGTTTTTTCTTGTGTAACATTGTGGCAATAATTATACATTTGCAACAGCTGTATGTCTGGCAAAATATTTGCAAAAAAACAAAAAAACCTTCGCGTAATTATAAAAATTGATGGTCATTTCGTTTCATTTCGTCACAAAAAGGGATTCACTTATAAATCCGCCACATTATGAATAATGAAAAAACTATATAATTTTTTAAATATTTTAAGCTGTTAATGGTTTTATGCCTCATGTTGCAAATATTAATGTTATGTCTGTTTATCATTTGTTGTACAGAAAAAAATTAAATAAAATGGTTACAAAAATCTATAATCAAATGTAAAATGTTGTATTTTTTTTAAATTTTTTTCTGTATTATAGAGCATTATGTTGGATTTTTAAGCCGATTTATGCAATTAATGTTAATTTGTGGCAATACGTGTTTTTCATATTTTTTGTTTGGCTGATGTTGCACTCGCTCTGTGTTGCAGATTACAAATCTATGAATTTTCATTTGTGTTTAACATAAAAATGTTTATTTCAAATTAAATCTCGTTATAAATCTCTCATTATTTGTACAGCACGTATAAAATCGTTTGGAGTATTAAATTTGTGTCTTTGTGTTGCATGTCTGGTGTCCAAAAAAATAGAAAAAATTAAAATGTTGTGGTTGCTCTTTTTGGGTCTCACTCACAGTCTCCCCGTTTATTGAAATGTGATGTTGCTTATTATTTTGTAATTTAATGGATTTTATGTAAATTTGTATTAATGTTTATGATTTTGGGGTAAATTTTCCGGTTTGATTTAGAATTTGAATGAATGATTTTCTTTGTTGCTCTTTACATCTTTATTGAGGTGTGTAAGATAATTATTTAAAACACTTGCATGGATTTGGAATTAAATACGAATATGATGACGTAATGTGTGATTTTTTATTCAAATGGACACAATTATTAATTATATGTTTAAAATAATTTATTTAAGATTAATTACAATTGAAAAGTTTGATATGAAAAAGATTTTGTTGAAAAATTTTCTAAAAAAGAAAAATTATTGAAAAATTTTCTATAGAAGGGAAATATTTGAAAAATTTTCTTAAAAAGGAAAATTATTCATAAATTTCCTATAAAACGAAAGTTATTGAAAAAATTCCTATAAAAGGGTAATTGTGGAAAACTATGGAAAATTTTCTTATAAAAGGGAAATTATTGAAAAAATTCCTAAAAAAAAGAAATTGTTGAAAAATTTCCTATAAAAAGGAAATTATTGAAAAATTTTCCAAAAAAGGGAAATTATTGAAAAATTTTCCAAAAAAGGGAAATTATTGAAAAATTTTCCAAAAAAGGGAAATTATTGAAAAAATTCCTATAAAAGGAAAATTACTGAAAAATTTTCCAAAAAAGGGAAATTATTAAAAAAAAAATTCCTAAAAAGGGAAATTTTTAAAAATTCCTATAAAAGGGAAATTATTGAAAAATTTCCTATGAAAGGGAAATTATAGAAAAATTTCCTATAAAAGGGAAATTATTGAAAAATTTCCTCTAAAAGGGAAATTATTGAAAAATTACTATAAAAGGGAAATTATTGAAAAATTTCCTTTAAAAGGGAAATTATTGAAAAAAAATCCTATAAAAGGGAAATTATTGAAAAATTTCCTATAAAAGGGAAATTATTGAAAAATTCCTATGAAAGGGAAACTATGGAAAATTTTCTTATAAAAGGGAAATTATTGAAAATTTTCTTATAAAAGGGAAATTATTGAAAATTTTATTATAAAAGGAAATTATTGAAAAAATTTCTATAAAAGGGGAATTATTGAAACATTCCCTAAAAAAAGGAAATTATTGAAAAATTCCCTAAAAAAAGGAAATTATTGAAAAATTCCCTAAAAAAGGAAATTATTGAAAAATTTATTAAAAAATATAAATTATTAAAAAAATTCGTATAAAAGGGAAATTATTGAAAATTTTCCTATAAAAGGGAAATTATTGAAAAATTTTTATAAAAGGGATATTATTGAAAAAATTTTTATGAAAGGGAAATTTTTAAATAATTTCCTATAAAAGGGAAATTAAAAAAAAAATCCTATAAAAAGAAAATTTTTAAAAAATGAATATATGAAAAAAAAATATTTAAAAATTTCTTTTAAAGGGAAATTTAAAAAAAAAAAAATCTTATAAGAGGGAAATTACACAGGAGTGTAAGAGTAGCAGTGAAGCAGAGGAGAAATTTAAACACAGCAAGACAGAAGTAGACAAAGCTAAGAAGACACATCCAGCAGGCCACATGTCCATTAACTACACTTTCATCGATGATGTCGTCTAAATTTGTCGTCAAGAAAATGCATTTAAAAGTCACCTATATTGTCATCATACCCCATTTTCGGCGACTTCGATAACAAAATATGCTGAATTGTCGTACATATTTAGTTCGGTGACAACATGAGTAAAATGTCCAGCGAGAATGTCATCAATACCTATGAGATAAATAAAAGCATTAATAAACTCATTAAAAAGTGGAGATGTTGTAGCTGTTGTAGCTGAAGTGCGCTTGACTATTCAATAAGTAAGAGAGAAATTGGTGGCCTGGGTTCAAATCTCGGCGGAGCCCAACTTTTTTTTCTTTTATTTTTCTTAAATGGTTGACGAAAATATACATGACACTGTCGCTCAGGTTATCGTTGATGACTTAAGTGCCATTTGTTCGAAAATGTCACCAATGTTTGTTCGGAGCTGTCGTACATGTGTCATCGAAGACTGTAACAAATCATCAAGACATCGTCGATATTTTCTACAAGACATGGCCTGCTGGGCATGAATGAAACTCACACACAGATCAGAAACTGTTACAGCAACGAGTATCAAGACAAAAAAAAAAAAAAAAAAAAAAAAAAAAAAAAACCAACTGCAGGAAAATGTATATAAGCCAGAGCAAATTACGAGCTCTCTCTCTCTCTCTCTCTTATTTTTTGGTGCTGGCAGTGTTGTCAGATTAGGGGATTTATCCCCAAATTGGGGATTTATTTTTGAAAATAGGGATGAAAATTTTGGTTTGGGGATTAGGGGATTTGTTGGGGATAATTTTAAAGGCTTGGGGATTTTTTGAAGATTTTTGGGGATTTTTATTTTAATATAAAAAAATCTTTTTTCGCTGAATATGAAGTTCTAGTAAAGATAGAACTATATTTCAACAACAGTGCCCTGGCGACAATTAAAAATAACTGTAATACTGAATTGGTACTATAAACTCCAACAAATTATTACAATTTCTGAGTGTGTGCCAAACGGTAGCAAAGTATGTAGAAAAGTAAAATTTTGAAGTATATGAGGTGAATAAAATATCACTAGCTCATAGGGCTACATAAAATTTTGACAATAGAATAGAAAAATTTGAAAGTCGTAAAATAAATAATAAATTAAATTAATTTATTTAATTGATTGAGATTTTTAATGTTTTTTTTATAAAATTGTAGTATGATTTCTCTTTAAAACAAATAATTTTTTAAAATATATTAATTTTATTTAAAGTTTTGTTAACTATTTTATTAAAAATTTTCACCGGAAAATTTTTTCATTTGGCACAGTGAAACTATAAAATTTTTACACCATAGTAAAATTTAAAATTTCCACAGAACTTTGCTACTGTTTGACACACGCTCTCTGTACGGAATGGCTATGAAAGTAATTTTTGAATAAATGATGTTCCATTATTGTTATTGTAATAGTAAACAAGAGTTGAAATAATTTGATCTTCAGTCTTCAACAAGTAGTTATTTAAAAGTTGAAGGAAGGAAGTGTATCAAAATTGATTCAATGGAATTTGGATAATCATATTTTCATACCTATGAATATTAAACTATAAAAATATTTAAAAATTTCCATAAAATCTTATTTTTTGAAAATGTTTATGAAATTTTCTTTTATATTATTGACTATTTGGAAAAAAATGTATTGAAGTACAAATAAAACGTAATGTAGTATATTAATCTCTAAAATTAAGGTATTATTTAAGTGGGGATTTTTGAAGATATAATTAATAGCTATTTGGGGATTTTTGGGGATAAAAACTCGTTATTTGGGGATGTGACTCGAAAAAAATCTGGGAACCCTGGGTGCTGGACAGTGAACAAAAGCAACGTGGTGAGTAGCTGGTTAAAAAAAAAAAAAAAAAAAAAAAAAAAAAAAACGAACAGGGCAGTGTTAGGAAAAAAAATAATAGTAAGTGGTTAAATTGATTACATCAATCCAGCATAGGGTATACTGATTTCCAATCAGTAAGATTAAAGACTTCAACACGGTTTACAATCCGGTTGAAGTGAGAGGAGATACACACTGCTCAGAATATTTTCTTGGAAGTTTTCACTCGGAAAATACAGGGACTAAGGAAATCTCGGATTACATCCAAGATCTAAGAAATAATAGGAGATATTAAATAGGAGTTGTTGAACCGGCAAGGCAACACAGAAGCTTCACGGAACAGCACAGTTCTCAATAAAGAAGCTTTCATTAAAGAAGCTTTCAATAAAAAGTGTCTCAATTAAAATAAGTTTGTGCTTAAGATAAATTAAGTAAAATAAAAAGAAATAAACAGCAAGATGTAAACTAAAAATCTTAAACAGTGTATTTATTTATGTAATACTCTTGAATTTCAATCAGTGGAAGGGAACTGAATTTTAATTTTAAAGTGTTTTATATGTTTTTCATTAGCTAGTATATTGATACCCTTCATTTGAGTTGTGTTCCAAAATCATTTATTCCAAAGAAAACACTTTCTAGGCACATTCTAAAGTATATTCATTCGTATTAGTTTTGGCACACTCAAGTTGCTAACAAAACCAATTTTCCACAATGAAAAATTCAATATATTCACTATTTATAGGATAATTGGCATAACATATAGATTTTAGTCCAATTTGTTTATATTTACTTATTAAAAATGCCATGCCGACTATAGGCAAATTCTATTTATTTTATGAAATGTATTAATTAGGCAAATTTAGCAATAAATTTTTAGCAAAATTGAAACAATATCCTTCAGTGAGGAGCAATACATATTTGTCAATTACAAGCAATGTTTACATTCGTCCACAGATAACTTCAAACTAAGACAAAATGTTTAACTGCCGACTACCGGTACACTTACTCCATGTATTTTATTTATTAAATAAAATAAATCACTTTTTATCATCTATTTAAAACATAAAAATATTATTACTGACTTTCAAATATATCTTTGGTAATTAATCTAGAATTTATATTAACAACAAAAAGGGGGAAAATATATTTTTTTTTTTTTTTTTTTTTTCTTAATAAAATAAGAAAGTGTCACGTACTGTAAAATTTAACAAAAAAAAGAAAAACAAAAGTTTTGAAAACGATTTTCAAAAAGAGCACTAATTTAAATGATTTATAACAAATAAGGGTAAATGATTACCAAAAAGGGGATAAATTATTAAAAAAGAACGACAAGTGGTTAAAAAGAAAATTAAAAGCAAAACCCACTTAAAATAATTGTGTTAAAAATCTCAAGAGGTTTTAAAAAAGGCATTTTAAATATTAATACCCTTTTCTTAAGAGATTTCTTAATAAGGAAACGGATGTTATAAATAAATTAAAACTTATTAAACTCACCTTCATTATTTGATGAAACAGAAAGCTGTCCTGGTGAGGTACTTGCTCTAGTCATAGCAGAACCATTTCCTGCTCCTCTTCTAGTGCTACCTCTAGGTCTTCCTCTTTTAGTGCCACGGGGATGATGTCTTCTTCTAATGGGTCCCAAACAATCATCAAAAAATGCTAAAAATAGTTTTAGAATGAGAATGAGATTAATTTTTTTATAAATAGATCTTTTTTTTGTGTGAAGGCAACAATGAATACATTAAAGTCCATTCACTTTTATTTAAATTATAGCAAAAAAAAAAAAAAAAAACTAAATTGAAGCTTTTAGATTTCTTAACTTCCATATGGAATCATTTAGGTTTTTTTGTTTTCATCTGGAGCTTAAACTGTTAAAAACAACACAAAATTATAAGATAGAGAAAAAAATATGTAGTGAAAATATTACAAGTCATGTTTATGTAGAGTATTTTTAAGAAAAAAAAAAATACACAGAAAAAAATAATGAAAAGAATTGTGAATAAAATTCAATTTTTTTAAAAGTTCTTTTCACGAACGAAATATTTAAAAAATTCATTTACAGAAGAAATGTAAAACAAAAACATTTACAGACGAAATGTTTGAAAAAAAAAAATCGTTAAGCATGAAATTTCTTCCCTAAATGAAATTAAGTTCCCTAAATAAAAAAAAAATTATTTGAAAACTTTATTTAGAGAACGAATATTTTAACAAATTTTGTTCGCATACGAAATATTAAAAAATTTCTTTAACAACAAAAATTATTACAAAATTCATTTACTAATAAAATTTACAAAAAAATAAATTAAAAAAAAAGCAATGAAATCTTTTAAATATTATTTTAAACAATATTTTTTGAAATTTCTTTTGAACGAATTAAAAAAATAAAATAAAAAAAATTGCACTAATATTATAAAATAAAATATTTAAAAAAAATCCTCAAAAAAAGTTCTTAAGAATGAACTTTTTCATTCACGCCCATTTTCGGTTTCCGAGTTTATATCGATCCCCGAACTATACGTACAAAATTTCGTTGTCGTACGTGCTTTTGTTGAAGAAATATCAGCAGAAAAGTATAAAACGAACACCCTGTGTTTCTAGTTTTTAACCCATAACTTTATTAACCGATTTTGCCCATTTTCAATCCCAAACAAATATTTGTGCCAAATTTCGTCCCCCTACGTTGTCCCGTTCGAGCCCTATCCTGCTTTCAACAGACGGACAGACGGACGGACATAGCTAGATCGACTCAGAATCAAACCAGAAAATATATACTTTGTGGGGTCTTAGATGATTCCTTCGACATATTACACACGGAATGACAAAATCAATATACCCCCCATCTTTTTGATGGTGGGTATAATAATTCATTTAAGAACGAAATTTGTTAACAAATTTCGTTATTAAAATTTTTTTTTATTAATTATTTCACGAACGAATTATTTAAAAAATTTATTTACAAACGAAATTATTAAAAACAACTCCTTAGAAACAAAATTTTTGAAACAAAATTAAAAAATTTCCTAAAAAAATTAAAACGATTTTCTTAATTCTTTTCACGAACGATAAGTTTAAAAATAATTCATTTACGAAAGAAATCCTTTACAAATCTGTATTTTTTATAGTTTCTTAAAATTATTTGAATAATTTCCTTTGAGAATGAACTTTTTAATAAATTCCTTTCGCGAACGAGATATTTAAAGTTTTCTTTAAGAACGAAATGTTTGAGAAAACAACTTTCAAGAACGGAAATTTAGAAAAAAATTGTTTAAGAATGAAACTTAACAACAAATTGTTTAAAGAATGAATTTTTTGAACAATTTTTTTAAAAAGGAAATGAATAATTTCCTTAATAAATATATTTTAAATATTTCTTTTACGAACTAAATTTAAAAAGGAAATGTTTAAAGAACGAAATTGTACATTTTTTTTTTTTTTTTTTTAGAAAACAAAATTTATTAAATTTATTATTTTATTGAGAATGAAAATTTTTATTTAAAAGCCACATTTTTAAATATTCCCTAATGAACGATTTTTTTCAAAAACTTTTTGAAGAACAAAAATTATTTTAAAAATAAAATAAACAACTTTTTTTAATAATTACTTTGGAAACGATTTTTTTTAATTCCTTAATAGTTTTTGAAAAGGAAATTTACGTATTTTTTTTAAGAATGAAATTTTTTAATAATTGTTAAAAAAGTAAACTTTTCTTTAAATAAAAATTTTTTTAAATTTACATTAATTTTTCTAAGTGTAACTCATATGTTAAATACATAAATTACATATTAAACAACATATGTATAAACATTTTTTTAAGGTCTTTAGTTAAGGCAAAAAAATTTATGTTAGAAAAAATCGTTTCTGTAAACAATTTCTGTAGTTTTGGGTTGTTGATCTTATTTTTTATTTTTTGTATCGTTCTTCTCCAAATTGTGTTGTATAAAAATTGTCTTGATCATGATTATCAAAAATAAAAAAAATTATTGTTGTTGTTGATCATCATCATCATCATCATCATCAGTATGAGCAACAGAATAATTGTTGCTGTTGTAGTTGTCATGGTTGCTATTGTTGTTATATTGTGTTTATATAGCATTGCCACTTGTTTTCATTTTATTATTTTTATTTGTATTTTTTTTTTAGATTTTTTCCCGTATGAACTCTGCATGACAAGTAGTGACTGGGTCTGACTTGATTTCATTAGTTTTGTTTTCCCTGTTTAAAACTCCCCACAAAAGAGTTAAGGTTTTTGTTATATATATATTTTTTTAAAAACATTTTTTTCTTTCTTAATTTCATAAATATTTATGCGAGTATTTGATTCTATTTTTAACTGAATTTATTTATAAGAATGTGTGTCTGTTGTCATTGTTGTTCATCTCACCGTTAGAAAAAGAAAATATTTTTTTTTATGGAAAAAAAAAATATATATAACAACTGATTGTGAATGATTAAGTTTGAAAAAAAGAAGAAGAAAACTGTAACAAAAATTAAATCAGCAGCAAATTTGAAATGAAAATAAGAATAAAATAAGAAAAACTTTATACATTTTTTTAATAGAAAAAATGTCTGAAATAGAACAACTTCTTATAGAAAAAATATCTGATAAAGATCCACTGCTCTTAGAGAAAATTTCATTAGAAAAATTTCTCAGAAAAACAATTTTACTTTGAAAAAAGTTGTCTGAAACAGAGCAACTTTTATTAAAGAAAAGTTGTCTGAAAAAGAGCAACTTTTCTCAAAGAAAAGTTATAGGAAACAGAGCAACAATTGTTAGAAAAATTTTTTCTGAAACAGAGCAACATTTTAATGGGAAATTTCTTTGAAAAAGAGCAACCTTTCTTACATATAATTTCTTTGAGAGAAATTCTCTGAAAAAGAGAAACTTTTGTAGAAAAATTGTCTGAAACTTTTCTTAGAGAAAAGTTGTCTCAAACAAAGCAACTTTCCTTAGACAAATGTTGGCTGAAGCAGAGTAAATTTTCTCAGAGAAAAGTTTCCTGACAAGGATCAACTTTTCTCAGAAAAAGGTTTCCTGGTAAAGAGCAACTTTTCTCAAAGAAAAGTTACCTGAAAAAGAGCAACTTTTCTCAGAGAAAAGCTATAGGAAACAGATCAATTTTTCTTAATGAAATGTTGACAGAAACAGAGAAATTTTTCTTAGAGAAAAGTTATAGGAAACATATCAACTTTTGTTAGAGAAAAATTGTCTGAAACTGGGCAACTTTTCTTAAAGAAAAATTGTCCAAAACATGGCAACTTTCCTTAGAGAAAAGTTGGCAGAAACAAAGTAACTTTTCTTAGAGAAATGCTGGCTGAAACAGAGCAATTTTTCTTAGAGAACAAAGAAACTTTTCTTAGAGAACATAGAAACTTTTCTTAGAGAAAAGTTGTCTGAAACTGACTAATTCATTTAGAGAGAATTTCTCTGAAAAAGAGCGACTTTTTTTAGAGAAAAGTTGTTTGAAACAGGGCAATTTTTCTTAGGGAAAAGTTGGCTGATACAGAGCAATTTTTCGTCAAAAAAATTCTGAAATTAAGCAAATTTTCTTAAAGAAAAGTTGTCTAAAAGAGAACAACATTTTCTAGAGAAAAGTTGTCTGCAACAGAGCAAATTTCCTTAGCAATGTGTTGTCTGAAATAGATCAATATTTGTTACAGAGATATGGTCTGAAAGAGAGCAACTTCTCTTAGAAAAAATTTGTCTTAGTTTTAGCATTATTCTTCCCCTCCCCCCTAAACAAACCTGTGAATTAAATCAATTTCTATAAACTTTATATTATTTTTCTCATAAACCTCATTTGTCTTCTTTTATTTTATATTTCGTTTACTATAATACCTAAATAAATCATGTTAATCCATCATTTATATTTGTTAACTATTTGTTTATTGCATTTTTCCAATTTTTTCTTTTTATTTACAACCAATACTAAATTTTATGAGATTCGTTTTTGTCAAACATTTTCATTATTTATTTGAACTATTTAGTAGATCGTCGTATTTATTTATTTAATAGTTATGATTGTCAATAAATGTAATGACTTTAATTAAAATCAACATAAATCTTTTGGAATTTTTTTTTTTTGTTCTATTCATTTTGTTAGTATAAATAATTTTATATCGTGTTGTATTATAGGAAAGAAAAAAAAAAAAACTACAAGAATGGTGGTATTACCATATTTGAGCTAACTTAGCTCAAAAAATAAAGACACTACGACAGTTAGTCAGTCAGTATTTTTTTTTTATTAGTATGAGTGTTGGAGTATAAGTTGTGCTTTACCACAATTTAAATTTATCTTTAGTATTCAATTTATTGCTTTTCTATTACCATGTTAAACAAAATTGAAGAAAAAAATATATATATAAAAACCAAACGGCCTACTACAACCAACAAACAGCCTTTACAAATATTTAGTTGAGGTTACCAGCCATTCAACCACCAAATGGACCTACCAACCAACTAACAAAACTAACTAACAACCTGCTGTCATTTCATGCAAAACTAAATAAAATGAAAAAAAAAAAATCAACCCAAAAACAAAATATTTTTGTAACGAATCTAAAGGAAAAAATGCCTTATTACCATAAAAAATATTTATAGTTTTTTTTCGGCTGTTTTTCTTGTGATTTGTTGTGGTTTTGATTTTATTTTTTTACATGGTTTTTGATTCATTGAATCAACGAACAAAATTGTTAGAGTAATATGGGTTCTTTATAGGATTAGTTACTGCAAACAAGAAAACAAAGTTTCTCAATTCTAGGAAACAATCTCTGAGAAAAATTATTCTACTTCAGACTACGTTTCTCAGAGAAAAGTTTTTCGGTCTCAAATATTTTTAAGAATAAAATATTTTTAAGAATTTGAGATAATTTTTCTCCAAGAAAATATAATTTTCCCCTAAGAAATTATGCTCTGTTCCAGACAAGTTTTTCCTCATAAAGGTTGCTCTGTGTCAGACAACATTCTCTGAGAAAAAAATGCTCTACTTCAGACTATATTTTTCTGAGGAAAATTGCTCTGTCTCAGACAACTTCTTTCAGAAAAGTTCTTCTCTTTGAGAAAATTTTTCGCTAAGAAAATATGCTTTGTTACGGCCAATTTTATCTTCTGAAAAGTTGCTCTGCCTCAGATAACTTTTCTCTAAGAAGAATTTTCTCTGAGCAAAATTGGTCTGCCTCAGACAACTATTATGTAATAAATTTTCTTCTCTTTGAGATCATTTTATTATTAAAAAAGTTGTCCTGTTAAAGAAAATTTTCCCCAGACAATTCTTTCTTCCGAATAGTTGCTTTGCCTCAAACAATTTTTCTCTAAGAAAAGTTTCTCAGTTCCAGGCAACATTCTCTGAGAAAATTTGCTCTATTTGAGACTACGTTTCTCTGAGAAAAATTGCTCTATCTCAGACTTTTTTTTTTTTAAGAGTAGTTCTTCTGTTTGAGTAATTTTTGCTCAAAGAAGAGCTTCTCTGTTCCACACAGTTTTTTCCTATGAAAAGATGCTCTATTTCAGACAAGTTTTTCATCAGAAAATTTGTTCTGCATCAGACAACTTTTCTCAAAGAAAAATTTCTCAATTCCTGGCAACATTCTCCGAGAAAAATTGCTCTAGTTCAGACTACGTTTCTCAGATAAAAATTGCTCTGTCTTAAAAAATTTTTTTAGAGAACTTTTCTCAAGGAAAAATTGCTCCGTTTCAGACAACTTTTTAATAAGAAAAGTTCTTCTCTTTGAGAGAATTTTTTTCAAAAAAAAAGTTGCTCTGTTCCAGAAAATGTTCTTCTCAAAAAAGTTCCTCTGCCTCAGACAAGTTTTCTCCTAAAAAAAATTCTCAATTCTTGTCAACATTCTCTGAGAAAAATTATTCTACTTCAGACTACGTTTCTCTGAGTAAAGTTGCTCTGTATCAAGCATTTTTTTAGAGAACTTTTCTCATGGAGAAATTGCTCTGTTTCAGACATCTTTTCCCAGGGAAAAACTGCTCTGTCTCTAACTTTTCCTTAAGAAAGTTACTTTGTCTCATATAATTTTTTCTCAGAAAAGTTGCTTTGTTTCAGAAAATTTTTCTCTGAGGAAGGTTGATTTGTTTCAAACAACTTTTCTGATTCAGACAATTTTTCTTAATGGTAAGTTGCTCTGTTTCATACAACATTTCTATAAGAAAAGGTGCTCGTCTTAGACAACTTTTCTCCAATAAAAATTAATCTGAATTTTTTTTACAATTTTTATCTTAGAAAATTTTCTCCCTTTCAAACAAAGTTTCTATAAAAAAGTTGATTTGTTTCAACCAATTTTTCGCTAAGAAAAGTTGCTCTTACTTTTTTCTCAGAGAAAAGCCAATTTGTATCAGATAACTTTTCTCTATTAAAAGCCGATCTAATCCAAAAAAGTTTTTCTCTAAGAATGGTCGACATATTCAAGATAAATTCTCTCTGAGATAAGCCGATCTATTACAAAAAAAATTTTTCTCTGAGATAAGCCGATCTGTTTTAAATGAGTTTAAAAAAGATGACCTGTTTCAGATAATTTTTTTATAATAATAGCCGATCAATTACTGATAAACTTTCTCTGAGAAAAGCTGATCTATTTCAAATAAATTCTCTTTGAGAAAAAAAGATCTTTTAAAGATAAATGTTCTCTGAGAAAAGACAATCTGTTCCAGATAAAATTTCTCGGAGAAAAGGTTATCTATTTCAGATCAATTTTCTTAGAGAAAACCCTATCTGTTCCATATAACTTTTCTCTAATAAAAGCCAATCTGTTACAAATAAATTTTATCCGAGAAAAGCTGATCTATTTCAGATCAATTTTTTTCTGAGAAAATCCGATCTTTTCTCTCACAAAAAATGCTATGACTTACACATTTCTTCTCCAAGAAGAGTTTCCTTATCTCAGCCAACTTTTATATATAAAAAGTAGCCTATTCCTTAAGTCGTTATTTGTTTATCCTTTAAATTAAATTCCTTGTATTAGAGACATTTTATTGAATTTCACTGTGTTACAACAATATAACAACAAATGTACTTTATTTTATTTTGTACAATTTTTTTTGTTGTTTTTATTGTTGTATGCCTTGTCATAAGTTTTATCAATATTATGGTTATTTTTTTAGTTATTTTATTTTATTATTTTTTTTTTTTTTGGTTCATTTTCATTTCAAACATTTGGTTCATATTCTCCTCCTCAGTACAAACAAATATTGAGGAATTTATTTTGTTTGTTTTTTTGATTTTCATTTTAACTGATTTTTATTCATTTGAATTTAGTTGTTAGGTTTCAGTTTGGTATGTTTAAAGTATTTTGTGATTTGAAAATGTTTTTCATTTATGTATTTCGGTCAAATTGTATTGTGTTGTTGCCACAAAAATATTATAAAAAATTACAATTTTAGAGCAGGTCTCTCTGCTGCTCAATGACTTTAAGACATGCTTCAGCTAAAATATTTTTTTTTTTTTTTTGGTTTAAATTAAAATAGAACTAAATAAAGTACAAGGTGGTTTTACAAAGAAAAAAATCAAAGTTTCCAAATGGAAGAGTTACACACAGATGCCATTTATAATGAAGTCATGTTAGGAATATTGACAAAAATGTCAAGCATGTTTTTATTACATTATTATGTTTTTCTTTCTTTATTTGATATTATGGTTTAGGGGGCTTGAAATTAACTACCAGGATTTTTTAGTACATATTTTGACTACAATTTTGAGAGTTTTTTTCTTTATTTTGTTTAAGAAAATGTGTTATTTTATTTATTAGAAAAGATGAAAAAACTTTTTGATTGCCTTTTATATTTTAAACCAAAAAAGGTTATTTACTTTTGTATTTCAATTTAACGGTTTTATGTTTCTAAATTATTATTTGGTCATTTTTATTTGATCATAATTGTTTTTTCAGTTTTAATGTTTGATCTATAAAAAACCATAAAATTATACATCAACGCCTTTAATAAATGATTATGTGTTTTTTTCTGGTGATCTTAATATTCCACCCCCATACATATGTTTGATAAGGATTGATCATGTTATAGGATCAATATTTTTCTTTTTCTACCCTTAAAATAAATTAAATTTGTTTTTTTTTTTTTGGCTTTGAGTTAATTATGGGTTTTGGCTTTCAATAAATATTTGTTTTTTATTTTGAAACATGTTTTATCAAATGACTGACCATGTGTCATTTGAAAAATTTAATCATATATTTTCAGTTGCTGCTAATTTCCGGACCAAAATAATTAAAAACAAAAACTTAAAAAATAAAAAAGTAACGAATATGTAGATCAAAGAAATTTTATAGATCAAAAAGTGTATTTTAAAGGTAAAACTAATAAATAAAAAAAACTTATTAAGATCCAAAAATGCTTAATGTTATTTATTGTATTAGAATTCCTTAATATTAACTTAGAAATAACTTCCCCAGTTGAGATTGTCAATTTTTTTAACAACAAATTCAATTTCACAGAATTTAAAAATAAAAATTTTATGGCCATTTTGTTTTAAAACTATTTTAAGGTTAGAATTATAATTTTCGATCAAAAAAATTTAATTCCCAATTTGTTTATAAAAATCTCCTTAAAGGGGATTTTGTAAAAATACTTAGAAATATTGTATATCAGTTCTAATTTATAAATATGCTATAAATTTGTCTTTAGAAAAATTTTAACATCATTTTTTTTTCCCAGTTGGGTATTGTTAAAAAAATATTTGGGATTTAAAAAATAATACAAAATATTAAAAATATTTTTCTTTTTTCGAATAAGAAATAAAAAATGTGTCTCATTTCAAATTCTGAACAAGATAGTTTTAAAATTGTTAAAAATATTTGGGGAATTTATTTTAAAGTTTCTATTAAATAAGGATTTTTGAAAAATCTTTAGGAATTAATTTTTTTTAGTTTTTATAAATAAAAGAGTCTCAATATTTCTTATAAACGTTGACAAAAAAATAAAAAAAAAAAAATAATTCAAATTTTATTTCCCTAGTTGTATTTTTTTATTTTTGAAAAGGGAATTATATTTCTTTAAGCTAAAGAAATTAAATTTTATCGATTTTGTTTTGTCTCTTGAATGGTATTTATTAAAATATGCTAATTTCTCTTTAAAAAATTTAAATTCCTACATTTCTAATAAAAATCCCTTTATGGGAGATTTTTGAAAAATATTTAGGAATTATTTTTTTAAGCTTTAAATTAATAAAAATATAATATTTCTCTAATAGAATTATAAAAAAGTGAAATTTTTGCACAAAATTAAATTTTAATTTTCTTAATTTAAATCCCTTTAGAGATTTTGGAAAAAATTTTAGGAATTAGTTTTTTTCGGCTAAAAATTAGTAAAAAATTAATATTTCTTTAACAGGATTATAAAAAAATCGAAAACTACACAAACATTTAGCTTCCCCAGTTGGAATTTTTAGTTTTTAAAATGGGAATTATATTTTTCTGGGGTAAAAACTAAAATTTGGTTATTTTCATTTTTATGTTTTCAATTAAAATATATATTTTTTCTTTAAAAAAACTTAAATTCCCATTTTCCCAATAAAAATTTCTTTATATGAAATTTTTGAAAAATATTTAGGTATTAGTTTTCTCGGCTATAAATTAATACAAAATTAATATTTCTCTAATAAAATTAAAAAAATTTAAATTTTTCTGAAAATTTTAACTTTGACAGTTGTATTTTTTTATTTTTAAAATGGGAATAATATTTTTCCGGGATAAAAAATTAAGTTTGATTGATTTTATCTTGTATTTAAATGTTTTTAAAACAGAGAAAACTCTATTTCTCTTTAAAAATCTAAATTCCCACTTTCTTAATAAAAATCCCTTTATGGGAGATTTTCAAGACATATTTAGGAATTATTTTTTTTTTCTGATTTAAACGAATAAAATTTAATATTTATTAAATAGGATTATAAAAACCTAAAATTTCACACAAAAATGTAACTTCCTCAAGGGCAATTTTTTGGTTTTAATAGGAATTCTATTTTTCCTAGATAAAAAAATTTAATTTTGTTGATTTTATCTTGTATTTTAATGCATTTAATTAAAAATATAGTTTTCTTTTTAAAAAACTTAAATTCCCACTTTCTTAACAAAATTCCCTTTATAAGGGATTAATTCTATGTGCTTTAAATTAATAAAGTAATTATATTTCTTTCATTCACCCCTATCGTGAATAACAAGTGGAATTTTTGTTCCCATGAAATTTTTATTCCCCTCGAAGGGAAAAATGCTATCGTGAATTTTTCCCGCTATCAGTTCTCAGTGAATGTAAAAAGGAAGAAAATTAAAATAAAAATCAAAGTAATTTTTTTTTTTTTTTTCAAAAATATACACGTACATACTAATATTTTAAAAAAAAAAGTTAAAAAAAAAAAACAAAGCAAAATATTTAGTATTGGAGTGATAGTTTTATTGCAATATTAGTTTATTGTACTATTTAACTTTTATGTTTCAAAATAATTCGGCTAATTTTTGGAAACCCAACAAAAAATAAAAAAATAATTATAACAAATTAAAGTGTACAATATGTTTAGAATTGGATCAATAATTATATTTTATGTTGAGCAATACATCAGTTTGTGTCTTATCAACTGATCGTGCCCTTAAAATAACTTTAATATCCGAATTATAAGAAGATCTACTTACATTTTCTGTTCTGTTCCCCAGCAAAAATAAAGTGAACAAATTAAAGGGAAAAGTGAAAAAACTCGGGGGAAAAAAATCATTCACGATTAGGGGAATTTTATTTTTAGCATGAAATTATTCACGGGGGATTTTTTCACGATTGCAAATTTGGGGAAAGGGAAAAAATTTCGAAGGAAAAAGTATTCATGATAGGGGTGATTAAATAATAAAAAATTTAAAATTTTTCACAAAAATTAACTTCCCCAGTTTGAATTTTTGGTTTTAAAATGAGAATTAAATTTTTGCGGGATAAATTATGAAATTTTTTGTTTCAATTTGTTATTTTTATGTTATTAGTTAAAAAAATTTTGTTTATATATTAAAAAAATAAATACTAAATAAATTCACATTTTCTTATTAAAAAATCTCTTTATGGGAGATTTTTGGAATATATTTAGGAAATTATTTTTTCTTCTTGAAATGAATAAAAAAAACTTAATTTCTTTGATAGATTATAAAAAATCTAATATTTTACACAAAAAGTTGACTTCCCCACTTACTTTTTTTTTTTTATTTTAAAATAGGAATTCTATTTTTCCGGTATAAAAAAATAAAATTTTGTTATTTTCGTCTTTTATTTTTATGTTACAAATTAAAATATATACTTTTCTCATGAAAAAATCTAAATTCTCACACTCTGATAAAAATCCCTTTTTGGGAAATTTTGGAAAAATATTTAGGAATTAAAATTTTCAGCTTTAAATGAAAATTTTACACAAAATTAAACTTCCCCAGTTGAAATTTTTGGTTTTGAAATATAAATTTGTTGATTTATCTTTTATTTTTATGTTATCAATTGAAAAATATATTTTTCTCTTTACATATTTAAATTCCCACATTCTAAATAAAAATTCCTTTTAGGGAGATTTTGTAAAATGATTAAGAATTAATTTGTATATATATATTTTTCGGGATAAAGAATTTAAAAATAATAAAATAAAAAATATATTTTTCATTAAAATAAATTTAGATTCACACCATCTTAATAAAAATCCCTTTTTGGGAGATTTTTGAAAAATTTGTAGGAATTTATTTTGTTCAGCTTGAAATTAATAAAATAAGAATATTTCCCTAGAAGTGAAATTCAAACATAAATTTTAACTTCCCCAGTCGGAATAATATAGTTAATTTGATGAAAGATTTAAGGTTGTATTTAAAACAGAGATGCGCAATTTTTAAATTTCCTGACTCTCGAGTTTAGACTACAAATGCTGCTTACGCAACCCTGCTTCACACGTACACTATAAACTACTTCGTTCGACTGCTGCTCTCTCATTAATGTCAATGCAAATCAAGTCAATTCTTTTGCTGCTTCACACACACAAGCGCAAATGTATAGTAGTGTGTGTGTGCGAATCACTGATTTAAAACAATTATAACATCATTCACGGTGATAAATTAAAGTTTGTATTTAGCCCAAGTTTAGCTTTAATCTTAGATGCCCATGACCAAAGTATACAAAGTAGTCCGACTCTCTATTTATGAAATTTCTCTCTCACATATATGGGTGCCGTGTGAGCAGAGAGAACTATAAACAAAAGAAAAAAACACACAAATTTTAACTGCAGATATCCAAACGTTTATGAACTTTTACAAGTTACTGCATTCACTCACAACATTTTAAAATTTTTTTATCACCAAAAGATGGTTTTATTTGAAATACAGGTCCATTTTGCACAAAATTAAAAAATAATTTTAATATTAATTTTTGACATTTTATTTTGTTTGATTTATAGGTTGAATTGTAGAACAGAGTTTCATTTTTTAGTATTGAAAATTCAAACAAATTGAATTTTAGAACATTTTTATAGAACTCTGTGCGTATGGGAAAAATAAAAATTCACCAACACATTTACATTTTTGTTACCAACACATATTTAGAGTTAGGTACTTTTTCACTAACACACTCTTAGAGTTAGGTACTCCTGCCAAAGAGTCGGACTACTTGTATATACTTTGCCCATGACTATTAATTTATACTAAATTTCAATTATTTAATTTTACTTCAATACAAAATTGAAATTAACACGGACTTTTAAAAAAAGTTCATTTTAAAAATTAAACAAATTTTAAGTCGTTAGAAATCTAATTCTAAAATTTATTCAAATATTTTTTTAAAAATCATACAAAATTTATTTTATTTTTTAAATTCTTAGCACAAAATTTATAAACAAATATTAAATATTTTAAATCAATAGCAATCTCTTAAAAATTCAGAATTTGAATTTACAACAACAAATTAATCCTATCCCACTTTCCTTCCCTTACAACCCCCTTCCAACATTCTAAAATTCTTAATAATAAATTTCTATAAGAGGACGACTAATTGGTCTTGCCAAATAATCTAAACGTCTTTTATGTTCCCGCCATTGTCTTCCGGTCATACGTTTACGTGGTTCTACATATTCCATAGGTTTAGGAGATATAGGACAATGAGGTTCCAATGGAGGTGTTATGCGTGGTTGAGCTAAACCTAAAATATTTTCTGAAGGTGTATATTTTAAGGCGGCAGGCCTTATGGGAAAACGTAATTTAGACCAAAAATCTATTTCCAATTCAATATGTTGAAAATCCATGGGTACTTTGGGTGGAGGAAAAGGTCGTCCCCGATCATGTTTTGGAGGTTCATACCAATCGATTTTCGGTGAATAAGGATAATTTATAGGTGCTGGATATTGATATTTCTCACGGGGTAATTTGGGTGTAGCCAATTTTTCTATATCATCTAAAAGTTTTTCCATAGATATTTTCAATTTCTTTTTTCTTTTCTTTTTACTTTCCTCATCTGTAGTAGGAGGCTGAGGTAACTGTTTGGCTTCAGCATTAATATCAGCCCATTTATAGAATTTTATCCAATCATTACGTTTCATGGGTCCTTGTTTAGCCCATCTACTAAAAAAGGGATATGATTTTTGAAAGCGCCGTATTTTAGGTTGACAATTTTTATTAATCCAATTTAATTGACGTTCAGTTAAGTCACGTGGAGGTATAATATTAATTTTTTGAGATTCTTCTTCTAGTTTTCTTTTACGTTCCCAGGCTTGTTTACGCTCCTCACGTGCCTGTTTAAGGGCTTTTTGTTTTTCGGTTAAAATCCAAGGAGTAGGATGTTTGCCTTTAGAGATTTTAGTGGTTTTAGTTTGTTTCATAATGAATTTGTTATATTTCTTGAGTAATGGATTATAAAATAATTTTTTAGAATTTATGTTAAAATTTGTTCAAAGAAAAATCTAAATTCGTTGGGTTTGAAAATAAAAAATATAAAAAAAAAATTGTTTGATGAAATTGAAAAAAAAGTATTTGACAAATTTTGATTATTTATGGATTTTGTTCTAAACAGCTGTTGTTTTTTTTTTTTTTTTTAGGGGGCATTATAAAAACCAGAGATTGAGTTATATATTTTTAAAAATAGAAATCCTTTTAGTTTAGGTTTTTTTTTTAGTAAAATTCTAAATTAACATTTGTGTGCATTTCCGTTCATTTTAGTTTTTTTGGTTAATTGTTTTTTAGTGTTGTTGTGGTTTGTTTTTCCTTTTTTAGTGGTTTATTTTTTAAGTGTCATTTGATCCTGTTTCAAATGTGTCAATTTCACACGTGTTATATTCTTTTCTCCTTTTTTTAAGTGAAACTTTTTTTGTTTAGAAAAAAACGAAGCACATCTGTTGCTTTAAGGATGCAGCTATTTTTGTAGCAGTTTATAGTATTTTTTTTTTTAATGTAACATAAATCATGCATATCATTATAAATGAAGTATTTTTTTATGTAACGACTTTGTTTAAATTTCAATGAAATATGGAAGGAAAAGAAACCTAGAATGTTGACTAATAGATCAAAAAATATGATTAAATAGCTCTAAACGGAAACAACAGGGACAAATAATTATTGGGTTTTTAATGGTCCTTCGAACCGGATAATAGCACTGGTCAACAAAAATAATTTTTTTTGAGCTCCTTCCAAAAAAAAATATGTAGACTAGATGGAATTCCACATGCTAAAATCGAATCTGTTTTCAGTTTTTTTCCATCAGGTCGGGATTTTTTTTATGAGCGTGTCTAATATTGCGCCATAAATAATCAGATTACTCGAGTATATTTCACTATAACTCGAGAACGGTATGCATGATTTATAAAAATGATATACCAAAATATGTGGAAAAACATTGACTTTAAGTCGCTTTCCTATCAAATTTTTATCCGCCCAATAGTTTAGGAGATATTTCGAAAAAAGTGTCGGAAATTTTTTTTTTTCAAAATTCAAAATTTAAGATTTCTTTTTTTTACTAAAACTTCTTTTTAAAATGAAAACATCAAAAATATTCAAATTTATCACCTTTATCTTAAAACTGGCAAAATTACGAGTAAATAAAGTCACGCATCATTCATGTACAAATCTTGAATGAATTCACAGTTAAGATTGGATACCCATGCATATCTCTACCTATAGTTAAAATACACTAGTGGACAAAAAAAAAAAAAAAATAATTTTTTTCGTCTTAAAAAAAAAAAGTAGTAGTGATCACGCCTTCAGGCAGTCACACATGTATAACTCATGAACAGTTTGTCCAATTTAGACAAATTGAACTTTAATATATAGCAACCTAAATTGTCTTTGAGCTGAATTTATATAATTTTTTTGTCCAGTTAAAATTTCCGTAGTTATTCGGTAATTAGTACCGAAAATTTTAAAATTTATTTTTTTGAAAAGTGGTGAAAATTTTGATCCATAACTCAGAAATTCTTCAGAGAATAAAAAATATTGTGAACGTACTTTGAAGACAATTTTCGTATGCATCTTTTTTTTTTTTGATGCATCACTTATCAAAATCGTGTAAAGGGTTCTTGAGTTATAGCCTAAGTTTGACAAACCATTCTCGAATTTTATAGTGCGATCGCTGAACAACGTGATGAATATTAGTCATGCACATAAAAAAATTAGTACCCGATAGAAAAAAAGTGAATACAGATTATTGTTTAACTCATCAGTATCGACCTAATCCCCCTTTTTTTTGTTTCAAGAAACAACAAAACAAAATTTTTTTTGGCAACCACTGTATTTCTGCTCAACATGGGTATTTTTACTTAACTGTGAATAAAATTTTGATTTCAGCATCAATTTTGAAGATATATGGCTTATTTTTTTCCGCAGCATTACCAAATTTATGACAAAGATGATAAACTGTAACATTTTAGATGTTTTCATTTATTAAACGAAAGCACAGAAAAAAATATTACCATATATTTTTTAATTAACAAAGTTGCTTAATTTTGCTTCAAAAATTAATAAATATATATTCAAATAAGAATCAAATTTTTGTAATATTTTTTTACTAATTTAAATTATTAATTCATTCAATCACCCACTTAATTGATTTAATTAATTTATTAATTAGGAATTTTTTTATGTTTTGTATTTTTTACTGCTTTTAGTAATTGATATAATAATTTTGGTGAGAGGTGCAAATTTAAACAATTTGTTAATGAAATGAATTATTTACTAACATATTTGTTGATTGAAATTATTTTTTGATTTTTCTGTAAGTAACAAAAAAAATCTAAAATTTTGAGCACATAAAAAAAAAACTACTAAAGGGAATTTGAAGATATTTTTAGTCCACATCACTGTTTTATTTTTAGTGTATCACTTTGATCAATCGTAAGCACCGTTCTTGAGTTATGAGGAAATATACTAGAGTAATGGCCTTACTATGGGCGAAATATTAGACACGCCCATAAAAAAAAAAAAATCCAGAACTGATGGGAAAAAACTGAAAACAGATTCGTGTTTAGCACATCAAAATACATCAGGACAAACTATTCGTCTATGGGAGAGGATTTTTTTGTTGACCAGTGTAAAGTTACACTATAACCTCAGCATTGACGACTCTAGTACAAGACTTAAGAATCTCATAAATTAAAAAAATTCCAAAGATTTAAATAAAATTTTAATAATCATTTTTTTTTTATATTTTGAAATTTTTCTATAAAAAAAAAAAATAATAATAATTACGAAGACTTTCATTAACTTAAAATATTTAAAAAAAATCGTTTTAATTGACTAAAAAATAATAAATTATTTAAAAAAATATCAAATAATATGTTAATTTTTAAGCAAAACGAGCCAATAATTATTGGATATTGCTTACGGTCCTTCGAACTGGATGTTGATTTAAAAACATACATAACCTAATAAAAAGTTTTTAGAAATTTTAATACAAATAATGCAAAAATGATATATTTATATTCCGAGAGCTTATGCCATATATTCAATACAGATTTTTTAATATTTTTAAATTAAAAATAAATTATTATTAATAAAAATTCTTTCTTCAAATTTCTTGAAAAAATCTTGCATTATTTTCCAAGTATCTTGCTTTAACATTTCTTCTTCATTTTTATCTTTCTGGAGGTCTTGAAAAATTTTTGCTTAAATCTTGAGTTATTCTTGTTTAATTTGAAAAAACCTTTTTTGAAAGTAAAAATAAATAAAATAATTAGTAATTGAAATTAAAAATATAAAAAAACAAAATCAGCAATTTTTAAACAAACTTTCAATATTTATGTTTAATAAAAAATATTTTAAAGAATTTTAATGAAGCATTTTAATGAAACGTTTAAAACCAAAAATCTGAGAATTTTATTTTTAAACAAAAACTGGAAAATTGTTTTAATACAAAAAAAAAAATTCATATGTCAAGTATCATGTTAAGAATGCTTGTTAACAATTATTAACTAAAATTGTTTAAGAAAATTTGACAAAAAATTATGAATAAAAACTCTATTAAACAAAAATGTAACAGAGTATTAATTACAAACTGCGTGTTTAAAGTGTTTTATTGTTAATATTTTCATGGTTTGTTTTTTTTTTTTTATTTTTGTTTTTGTAGATTTTTTTGTTGAATAAAATGTACAATATTTTAAGTTGTTAACAAATAGTTTTCTAATCATTAACAATCTAAAGAAAAATATAGGAGTTTGTTAAAAAAAATAAATCAAATATAAAAAGGACCCAATAGAAAATTTATAAGAAAAAGAACTAGAATAATTCTTTTAGCAATAATTAAAAAAAGAAACCAAAACAATTAATCGAAATTTGGATAAAAAATCTAAACGAACTTTTACTACAGCATTAAACACCCTATAAGAATCAGGCGCAAAGGACCAAAAATGGGTAAATTCATATCTTTCGCATTTTAGTTAATAATTTAATTCCTTCTAAAAAATGTTATGTCTGTATTCATACCAAATTTAATTCTACACTATTTTTTTACTACTAAAATTTGCCATATGTTTTAAGGTTGTTTTTAAAAATCATGAGCGAAGGACCAAATAATATTTAATTTATAAAGTTTGTTTTCGAAATTATATTTTATTTGATTTCAATATTGCTTTAATTTCCAATTGAGCTTTAAAATGGGGTACAATTTTTTTTTAACAAGATAATCGTATCTATCAATTAAACATTAATTCATCATAATATTTTACAGCAGCTAAAATAACAAATCATATATTAAACAAAAAAACACACATAATTTTAAAAAATCAAATCGAAATATTGAAAAAATTACTAAAAAAAAAAACATTACTTAATTTGTTGTTAACCATGAAGTTTTATTATTTCCAATTGTTAAAATTCATTCACAGTAGTTAACAACTAAAGAAGCAAAAAAACAACAATAAAAACAAATAAATTTAGCAAATATTTGTGAAGGAAATTTAAAGGAATTAATTCGAAAATGTTATAAATTTATTCATTAAAATAAAGACCGACAGACAGATAGATAGATGATAGGGCTGCGATCAGGCTACTATTGGGGTCAGTAGATGGCGGATAACTAAACGACCTACAGATATGTAGGCCACCTGCAATAGATAGGCAATCCCCGACCAAGAGCGGTAGTTTTCGAGAGTGTACTACAAAATCTACAATTCTACGGCAATGGCGGATGGATGCCGCCATCGAATTAGGAATCCACCCACAGGGGGTGCCCTCAAGAGAGGTGCAATTTGAAGAGTGATGCCTTCATGGATCCCCCAATCATAAACCCAGGAGTGTCTGTCTCATAGTGGGCGGCTCACTGGTCTGCGTCTAACCCCAGTAGTGCTATTCAGTAACTTGTTTTAACGATAATCGAATCGTTATAAATAGTAAACAAAAAAATTGTCGATTTCGTTATTCTGTAACACTTTTAACGATACTTGTTTGGGTTAACTTAAAGACAAAAATTTTTGTGTTGTTATATTAAAAACAAAAAGTAGCCAAGAAGTCAACCCTACGACTAATTCGCTCTTTTGCGGATGTAATATGTACTTCCAAGGTTATAGTCCATGCTTCCACGTATTTTGGAAGTAGTGATCATTTTTAAGAAAATCATTAACTGAAGCATATATTAATCTATATCAAAGGTATAATTTAATCAATCGCCTTCTTTAAATTGTTAAAAAATTTCGATTTGTCTTAAATTTTTTTGTTTTTCTTTTTTATTTGGTTTGGAACTTTACTTTTTTTTAGTATTTCCTTGTAGGGAGATGCCACATGACAACAATAGTTAAATACAATTGTTTAAGAATACTTAGTGAATCATACAATCGTTACTACAAACAACAAATGCTATTGACAAGTCTAGCGATTGTCGAATCGTTAAAAGTTACTGAATCGCACTACAGGAGGGGCGGCAGTATCTACTACGATACGTCTTTATGGCATTAGGATCGAGACCAATAAGATCTTAATTATATTTTTCTGGAAAACGATTTGGATTTGATGAACCGTTGGCCGACGGTTTGGTATTCTAGAACTTGTGTACGCGGAGGTAAAACTCTTCGGAAATGGCTTCTAGGCTAATGCCAAAACCGTCTCCTCCTCTTAAAACTTGGCAAGTCTCAAGGTGAGCTCAAAGTTCATCGCCGTTAACGCGAATCCGGCACTGGCTTATAATGCGACTACACATCGAATGGAGAAGCTGCCTTAAGTTTGGACCCACAGCATGGAAGAAAACTCCTTTATTTATAATGACAAAGAGAAGATGAAAGGAAATAACGGAAAGAAGTTAGAAGAAATTAATAGGGCTGAATCCCCTTTCAGAAGAAGCTCAGTGATAATGAGATCACCACCCGAAAACGTGATAAACTTGGAAGCACCCCACAGACATAATATAAGAAGCAATCATCTTGATAGACTTGGAGCGAAAATAACACAGTTGGTGGAATTTTTGAAGACATTTAAAAATATTCATAAGGAAATTTATGTAATAGCTCGCGAGAAACAAACTATTTATTTGCAAGTGCCGAATGAATCAAGTAGTTCTACTGTTGATTTCCAGAAAATATCATTAAAGAGTAAGGAAACTCAGACGGAAGCTTGGTTAAAACCAAAAACCCTACTGACATCAGCAAGTAGCTCAATTGTTTACTACCAAAGGAGTCTTTTGGAGTGTAAAGAATACCAGACGGAATGTTGGCCAAAACCACAAGCCCCACAATTGCCAAAAACATTGGCTGTAAAAATAAGCGCTAAAACACAGAGTCCAAAAGCAAACGAAGGAAAAAGGATGTAAACACTAAGAAGACTGTGATACTAATCCCACTAAAGAACCGTTTAATAAAGAGGATGGAAAGTTCGTTACAGAAGAACAGAAATTTGATTGGAAAACAATAGTATCAAAAGCAAAAATGAGAAAGAAACAAATTTGTCCAGATGCTCTTATTATTAAAACCTGGGGAGACACGTTCTACGCGAATATACTTAGGCAGGTGAAGCGTGATCCAAAGCTCAATGTTCTTGGCGAAAATATTAAGAACATTAGACAAACGGAAAAAGGTGAATTACACCAGGAGCCAAAGAAATCTGCTCATGAGAACACAAATTTAGGGAAGCGATTGTAGGATCCATCGGGTCAGTAGCTGAAGTACGAGCTCTTATACATGGAGTACTATTGGAAATAAAAGACATTGATGAAGTAACCACGAGAAACGAGGTTTTTGATGCTCTTAATTGCGAATCAGAAGAGCTCAATATGTTGCAACCATCTGCAATAAAGTTAATGAGGAAATCTTATGGAGGGACCCAAACCGCTACTATTACCTTAAGTGCTACAGCTGCCAACAGATTACTTAAAACTGCGAAAATACGTATTGGATGGGTGGTATGCCCCAAGGTATGACATTAATGAATTCAAGAGAATCATCGATATTTTATACAACTGATGCTGTTGGAAAGAATTCGGTACTCATAGCTGGTGGCTTCAATGCTTGGGCTACAGAAAGGGGGCTGCCCAAGAACCAATGAAAGGGGCAGGATACTACTAGAATCGCTCACTATTCTTGATGTGGTGTTGATGAACAATGGTAACGAGCAGACGTTCAACCAAAAAGGTGGAGGCTCAATCATTGATATCGCCTTTGCTAGTTCTAGTATTTACAACCGAATTAGTTGGCAAATATGTGATAGCTATACCTAGTGGCCATGATCAATTATTATTTTCGAAAGAGAGTCTAGTCTATGGTACCGATAAAGGAACATTATGTACGATGGTATGTTAAGACTGAATCTTCCGGAAAGGGGGAAGATTATAGGCTTTGCAGATGATATGGCGCTAACGATCATGGGAAAGACTATTGATGAAGTTAGGACAGTTGCAGAAAGTAGTATCTACGTGGTCAAATCATGGCTCAATTCAATGGGCCTTTTGTTGGCTGAACATAAAACATGTCGTAGGGTTCTGGAGTATACTAATCTCAAAATTGGGATCTGTGAAATCAGGACCAAAGACTGCATTAAGTACCTGGTTGTCATGATAGATAACCGTTTGTCATTCAAAGAGCATTTTAATTATGTAAAAGCTAAAGCAGGAAACACATTTACAGCACTTCATCGTATAATGCTAAATACAAGAGGTCTTAAGTATCTAAGAAGAAAAGTCCTGACGGGTGTAGTGAAAATCATCATTCTTTATGCAGCTTTGATATAAGGCTGAGTCCTCTAGACTCAAAATCTATGCTGGAAAGATTAATTCTGTTTATAGGGTTATGGCATTGAGGGTGTGCTGTGCTTATAAGACAGTATCTGATGAAGCAGCTTTTGTTATCGCGGGCATGATTCCAATTGATATATTGCAAGGGAGTCAAAATATATCTATGAACTAAGAGGCAAACCAGAGAATGAGAGAGCTATTAGGAATTACCGAAGAGACAGCATTGTGTAATGGCAGTCCCAATGGTCGACATCAACAAAGGGTAGATGGACGTATACACTGATACCTGATGTCTACGCTTGGTGCAGTAGGCAGCATGGGATTATGAATTTCCACCTTACTCAGTTTCTTAGTGGGCACGGTTGCTTCAGATCGCACTTATATCGATTTGGACTTGATACCTCTGCACTGTGTCCGTGTTGTGTTGAAAAGGAAGAGGATCTCGCGCATGTGTTTTTTTAATGTTCTCGATTTAGTTCTGAAAGGGAAAACCTGGAGCAGCTAGTGGTCAGTAGAGTGTATCCAAGTGAATTCATAAAATTGGTTCTTTTGGAATTAAGCAAGCAAGAAGAGATTCGAAGAATAACGTAGTATTAGATGAGGCTAATGTAATCCTTTTGCAGTGGTTCCACAGGGAATGTGGACTAGCGTTTCGAGGTTATTTTAGCGTGTTAAAGTCTCGCACTCCTGGCATTAGGGAGCCAGAGTCTGTCGATGATTTTTTCCTCGTACAAAAAAGACAGACATATAGATAGATGGGAGTTATGATAGACAATCGACTAAATTTTAAATGACACATTCAATATGCATATACGAAGGCAACTGGAGTAACAAAAGCATTAGCCAAAATGATGCCGAATAGGTCCATTGGTCCATTATGATTCCTTGTGCTCGTATTTCTCCTCTTCTCCTTCATGTCATTATTGTATTCCAGCTTTTCCATTCCGTTGATTTTATATATTCTATTAATTTCCATGGATTCATACCTTTTATATCAGACAAAGTCTGAAAGAAAAAAGAACCAAGTATAGTAAATCGTCTATCTATAATTATTTAGAAGGAGCTTTTTAAGAGTTTGTAGTACCTTCAGCACGATATCAGGGGAAGCAGCAAATGTGGTGGCAGAAATTCCACCTATTGATATGACGGCAACGGAACTGTCGAATACATATAAGAAAATAACTCAGAACCCAGAGATTCCCAATAATCAAATTCGTAAATCTGAAAGGGAAATACAACGCAAAACTGGCAAAAAAGGTTGGAAAATTTTCCTAAAGGTCGATGGATCTATAAGCTCATTCCCTCCATATATGAATAAATCAATCACAAACATGGCGATGTGAACTATAACCTCACCCAATTCCTGACAGGACACGGGGGCTACAGGAGTTATTAACAGTGTTTCGATCATGATAGTTCTCCTAGATGCCCAGGGTGCACTGACAAAGATGATACAACAAAGAACATGTTGCATTTAGATTTTTCAGAGTACAATGCTATCTCGAAAATTATCTGGGAAATTGTATAACGGTAGACAATATCATTAGCAGGATGTTAATATCACAGGAAAACTGGGATGCAGTTAATGCAATCATTACTAAAGTTAATCTGTTTCTATGTGGAGCAGAAACAGAACAGAAGTCCATAGACAACTCTGACTCATCTAGATACAATGTTTAGCAAATAGAAAAGGATCGGGATGGGACCAGCCCCCTCGCGAAGTAATACCAATTGTCAGAAAGGGGGTATGGTTTACTACGTAGACGCTTAGACGAGTCGTGCATGTTTTCCAGTACGGACTGAATACATCTTTTGAAGATTACACAATACAAAAATATAACACTAAAACTAAATTTATTTAAAGCCAATATTAAAAACGATTAACTTGTCATTTAAAGTTCCCACTCTTTTAAATGTCTGTCATTTGTGTAAAGTTGTGAATTTTATGTGATTTGGGAGTTGGGTGCAAAATAATTCACACACCAAAAAAAAAAAAAAATTGTGCTAATAAATACATCATACTCATAAAATACAAAATATAATGAACACCAAAGTAGTAGAAATGATACACTAACACGTTCAAAACTACTACAACAAAAAAAGTGCAGCAAGTGCTGCTAACAACTAAACTAAATTAATGAATGTTTGTTGCAAGTACCTACTCTAAATATACAAGTACATACATATAAATGCAACAAAACAAAACAAAAAAAAAAAACACAAGTTGCATTAACAGCAACTTGAACAACTTTAAAATAGTTTTCATAAGCGAAAAATGCGTTTAAAAGTTTGTTTATTTTTTATTGTTTTTTTGGTTTCAGTAAAAATGTTATAATCATGTTTTTAATGATTTTTGTTTTTCATAATAATATTATTATTATTTCCAGTAGTTTGTATGTATCTGTGTTGTATTTTTTTAGATTATTATGAGATGCGCATAAATTTACACCTTATTGCCCCCTATAGTTTTTTAACGTAACATGATTTTTATTTATACATAGTAGTAGCAACAGCAGCACTAACTCCACTAGATAAAGTTGAAGTTGTAAGAATTTTGATGTTTGCTTAGTTAGATTTGTTTTTCTTGTTTTCATTAGAAACTTTAAAATGTGTGTAAATCGTGTTTGCAAAATGATTAGAAGATTTGTTAAGATTGATTTGTCATAAATTTAAGAATTTATTTGTGTGAATTTTATTTTCAAATTATAAAGAGGTTTTGGTGTTTTTAGTCAGAGATCATTAAAATTGTTGTTTGATGTGCTACATGGGAAAATGGTACATCGGTAAAGAAGAGATATAGAATTATATTAAAGAAAACGATAGTAAAGTCAAATAAACATTCTCATGTTTAGTTTTAAATCTTGTGACTTCAAATAATGGACTTAAATTGATAATTTTTACAAAACTTCAATTAAGAATTTTTCAACCCAAGTATATATTTTTTAATTTTTTTTTACTTGAGTAGTGTTCTTATTCTTCAATATTGAATACTGAGTTTAAAAAAGACATATTTTTTATTTTTTTTAAACACCATCACCTTCTCGTTGAAAAGTAATACAAATTTAAAGGTTCAATTTGGTGTCATAAATATGTTCCAACTTTCCTTTAATCTTAAAATGCTCTGTAAAAAGATATATAAGGAATCTAATGAAATTCCTACCAAGAAATAAAGAATTGGTTGTCTTCCACGCTATAAATGGTTAGGATGTGTTAGATAAACTACAATTGATAATAAAGGACCACCTGAGTCCTTGATACTAATTCTAAAATTTAAAACTATGAAGGCAAATAAAACTATTTAGGAACAAGTAAATGTATTTCTAAATTCTTTCCATAAACAAATTGGACCAACGCACCAAAAAGGTGTGGTGATTATTCTGATTAAACGTTTTTTTTTTTTTATATTTCGAAGTGTTTTTCGTTTTGACTATTGTTTTGGTACAAGCGATTTTTTATTCCGGCGCTTTTCCCTAGTTTAGTATTTTTTGCATTTTTTAATTTAATTAATTTTTTTTTTTATTTTAATTAAAAAATTTTTATTTTTATTATTTTTTTGTTTTTGGTGATTTTTTCGTTTGATATATATTTTTTTTTTCGTTTTTTTTTTTTATTGGGCGGAATTTTCCTTTTTGGTTATTTTCTTTTTTGTTTAAACGATTTTTTATTTTGGCGTTCTCTTCGTTTTGGTTGCGATTGTTTTCATTTTTTTCAACTTAGTGTCCTTTTTTGTAATTTTGGAACGTTTTTTTGTTGATTACCGTTTTGGATGATTTTTTGTTTTTCGATTTTTCGACCGTGTTTTGGATACTACTTTTTCATATACACATATGTATGAGCTTTCTTCTTTGCCATTTTGATGATTTTTTCTTTTTTATATTTATTTTTTTTGGCGTTTTCTTCGTTTTGGTTGTGATTGTTTTTCTTTTTTTCAGCTTATTGTTTTTTTTTTTATTTTGAAGCGTTTTTATGTCGATTATCTTTTTTGAAGATTTTTTTTTTTCATTTTGGCGATTTTTTCGACCTTGTTTTGGATACTACCTTTCATATAAATATATGTATGAGAGTTTGTTTATATATTAATAGCACACAAAAAAATATCCTCGAAACGAAATTTTAAACTTGAAACCCCATTTTTTTTTGTTTTCACGTCTTTTTCCGTTTTCCTGATTTTATACCTACCGCCCACCCTCCATATAACGTAAAATTTGAAAAAGTTAATGGTCGGTATATAGATTCGGCCGAGCCGAATATAACATTCGCTCTTGTTTTAATTTCTTTTTATTTTGACGGTTTTTCATTTTGGCGATTTTTTTGTTAGGAGATTTTTTCCGACTAAACGATTTTATTTTTCGTTTGGGTATATTCTCAAAACGCATTTTTAAACTTGAAACCACATAAATTTTGTTGCAGTTTACTTGCAGCAGAAAAGTACCAGATTTTTTATTTTGGCGTTTTTTTCGTTTTACTGTTTTTTTCCGATTTAATAATTTTTTTTTTATTTTGTCGGTTTTTCATTTTGGGGATTTTTTTTTTCGTTTTGAGTATTTTTTTCCGTTTAAATGATGTTTTTGTTGCTAGTTTTTGCTTATTTGCGTTTTTTATGATTTTAGCTATTTTTGTTCATTTTTATCTCATTTTAGTGATTTTTGTTTGATATTGTCAATTTTTTTTAATTTTTTATTATTATTCTTTTATTTTTCATTGTCCTTTTTTGTACTTCTTGTTGTTTTGGCGATTTCTTCGTATTTTTACGATTTTTCGTTTTGTCGACTTTTTTTTTATTTTGATGTTTTCTTTTCCCTTTTGTCGATTTTTCATTTTAACGTTTGTCGAGATTAGAGCTTTTTCCGTTTTAGCGTTTATTCCGGTTTTGGTGATTTTTTTAAACAAATTCGCTTAACTATTTGTTCGTTTTAGATATTTTTCCCTTTAGATAATTTTTTTTATTTTACTTTAACGAGCTTTTGTTTATTTGGCGTTTTTTTACATTTTAATAGTTTCTTTTTCATTTTGGGGAATTTTTAATATTGTCGATTTTTCGTTTTAACGTTTTGTCGTTTTTATTTTCATTTTGGCGATTTTTTCTGTAATACTACTTATAGCAATATGTATATGTGGTGATGTCTTAGTTGGCACAAAGTGCGTATATGCATTCGCATAAACATTTTGGCGTTAAAATGTTTGAATTTAAAGCAATGACTTGGAAAAAGTTTCTATATTTTCTTGACCCTCTTCACCATACACATAAAAATGGCCATTTTCCAATCGATTTAGACTTAAAGAAAAAAGTTACTTCTTCCCTAAACTTAAGTCAAACTTATGAAATAAAATCAACGTTACTTTAACTAACATATGCAATAATATAATTCTAAAATTTCCCAATCAATAGAGCATAAAATAACAACTACTAAAACTACTATTAAAATACCGCTAAAATCATAAGCTTTTATTTACAACTCCCTTTCCAAGCTCTCACTCACCCTTTTCACTATAAAATTTAAAATAAACGCATTTTTATTTAAATTCATACATGTTTTTAAAAAAAATGCCTCTACTAAACTAAATACATATGTACATATTTAAATTATATCTACATAATAGTAACGGTCTTTCTTTTATAAAAGAAAAACTAACAACAAAAGCTTTAATACAAAACTAATATTTTAATTAATTAAAAGGCACGTGCCTTAAACAAGGAACAAAAAACAACAACAAAGTGCGGAAAACAAGAGAAAACAATTCATTTAAAATTTATAATAATTTTTTATTTTTTTATAAAGAGTGGGTTTGTGTGTATATGAGTGAATTTAAATAGAAACAAATACATATTACAAGAAGCTAAATAAATAAAAAAATTATTATTATTTAATAATAAAATGAAATGAACAAATTGTTTTATTCATTTATTATAATGATGGCGGCAGCAATGATGATGATGGTGAAAAGAAAGGCAGGCCAAACATCAAGAAAAAATATATATAAAAAACAAACAGATAATAATACTGCAATTATTACAAATATACAAACATACTAATACTTTTGGAGTAAACCATAATAATATTAAAAGTGCAGTATGCAGTTGTTGTTATTGCTTGCATGGTTGTTGGTTTAAGCCAAGAAGAAGAAAAAAACAAAAGTATGTTTAATTTTTAAAGTAATAAAACGCACGTTTAAGCTTTTAATTTGAATGCTTTGCACGCAGTTTTTTCTTTTTATTTTCTTCTTCATATTTTAAGTTGTTGATCCATTTTATACATATTTTTACAAGTGCAGTAGTAAATGTAATCTAAAGCATAAAAACAATGAAGTAAACATAAAAAAACAACAATAACATTAAAGAAATTTAAATGTAAACAAAGTTAAAGTTGTAAATAATAGGAGTAGTTAGGTACGTAGCAAAAACACAATATAAACTGCAAGCGAAAAGCAACAAGATTTATGATGTTCTGTTTGCAAAATTATTAGAAGATTTGTAAAAATTGATTTGTTATAAATTTAAGAATTAATTTGTGTGAATTTTATTTTCAAATTATAAAGAGGTTTTGGTGTTTTTAGTTGGAGATCATTAAAATTTTTGTTTAATGTGCTACATGGGAAAATGGTACATCAGAAAAGATGCGAGAGAGGAAGATTGTATTGAAGAAAACTATAGTTAAGACAAACGACATTCTCATGTTTAGTTTCGATTATTACTTAAAATAGTTTATTTATATATGAAAATTTGTAAATAAAACTGCAATTAAGAATTTTTCAACCTAAGTATATCGAGGGCTTATATTCAAATCGGGCCTCATGCAGATTTAGGAAATTTTTTTTTGCGTCAGACTCCTCAGTTTTCTATTTTTTATATATGGTGTTAATTTTGGAGTCAAAAGTTAATTCTAACACTATGTTTTTCACATTTTGTTTTTGGGCTATCTACAAACAGTATATTTTTTTAACGAAAAACGGGCTATGTGCAAGTTTTTGTTTGATTTTCAAAGAAATGTTAAAATAAAAATTAATAAGTAATGAGAATTTTCTTTGCGGTTTGAACTTTTCTTAAACATTTTGAATTATAATCTTAATATATCTCATAAAAATTTTGTTATCTCAATGCAGTCTGGAAAAAAAATCCATTGAAGTAAGATTTTTAGCCTTTTTTAGATGCTTATAGATCATACGCGGGTACATCTATCAACATTTTATGAAGCTAAGTGGGAGCACTATACCCTAGATTTAAAGACAGGAATGAAAAAATTTTAACAAAATTCGTAATTATAAGCAAAACAAAAAAAATTCGCTTTTTTTTATCTCCTGATTGGCATGATATCATAAATTTAACATATTGTCAATTTTTTTCCAGAAATATTATGTTTTACTTCTTTAATTTCCAATAAACAAAACGGGCTATGTGAACATTTTATAACAAACATTAAAAATAATTAAGACAAAACGGGCTATCTACCTTAACTTAGACGCCATATTAATAAATCGTAGAAGAACGGATTACAAAATGTTGAAAAATGAGGGAAATAAACAGTTTTTATGTTCTCCTGAAAAATGCTATTTAGCATGAGGCCCGTTTTGAATATAGACCCTCGATATATAAATTTTTGACTTGAGTAGTGCTTAATCTTCATTTATTTATTTATTTATTTATTTATTTATTTATTTATTTATTTATTTATTTATTTATTTATTTATTTATTTCCTTATTTCTTTATTTATTTTTTTATTTATTTATTTATTTATTTATTTCTTTATATCTTTATTTCTTTATTTCTTTGTTTTTTTATTTCTTTATTTCTTTATTTCTTTATTTCTTTATTTCTTTATTTATTTATTTATTTATTTATTTATTTATTTATTTATTTATTTATTTATTTATTTATTTATTTATTTATTTATTTATTTATTTATTTATTTATTTATTTATTTATTTATTTATTTATTTATTTATTTATTTATTTATTTATTTATTTATTTATTTATTTATTTATTTATTTATTTATTTATTTATTTATTTATTTATTTATTTATTTATTTATTTATTTATTTATTTATTTATTTATTTATTTATTTATTTATTTATTTATTTATTTATTTATTTATTTATTTATTTATTTATTTATTTATTTATTTATTTATTTATTTATTTATTTATTTATTTATTTATTTATTTATTTATTTATTTATTTATTTATTTATTTATTTATTTATTTATTTATTTATTTATTTATTTATTTAATATATAAAACCTCATATTTGTACCTTAAATTTTTTTCATTTAACTCCAATTTTTCTCTTTATGCATGATGCTACAAATTGACCCATTTTTAGGCAAAAGTGGCACAAAAAACCTTAATTGAAAAAATATTAAATTTTTTTTAATGCTGGACAAACAAATACTGAAATGAAAACATCCTTGGCCAATAATGAGCAAAAATAAAGAAATATAATGGCTTACATTTTTTCAATGGAAAGTGAAGAAATACCAAACACACGTACTCTACAGACATGCACAGAAAAACAGCATCAGACAGATGGACAGACAGACATAAATAATGAATAAATGATTAAATGTTGGTTTGAGAAAATTGTATGAATAACTAGATGGCTGGATTTAACTTAGTTCAACTAACAAAACTATAAGGAAAACAAATGAATTTCAGTTACAAGTAAAGCTTGATTTAAAGGAATGCGGTTGAGTTGGGATAAGAAATATTTTTTTTGTTCAAGAGCCTTGTAACTCAAAAATTGATTTCAATTTAATTTAATTATAGATTTGCTGACTTTCTTTTACTTAAAAACAAATAAATTATTTTTTGCTTTATTATTAAATTAACCTTTTTTATGGTGTATTAAAAAAAAGACAACAAATAAATCTAAGAAATATGAAGAGAAAACAAACATTTTTTTAAATACAAAACGAATAGTTAAAGAAAAAATATTATATAAAATAATAGTTATTAAAAATTCAAAAAAAAATTCTGGATAAATACTAAAGTAAGATCCCTTATTATTTATGATTTTTTAATAAATTTTTAAAAATTAAATTATTTTGCAACAAAACTTACTTTTAAGAATAACAAAAACATTCGCAATATTAAAACAATTATACCATTCAATTTCCTATACCACCTTATTTCAAAGGCGACTATTATAAGCTGAGGTTAAACCAGAGGGAAATTCATCAAAAATTCATAAGATTAACATAAGAAGCTAACAATATTCGTGGTTCACGCGATCTCCAAAAAATTGCATAAATTTATGTAAATCAACACAAACCAAATAAAAAGAAAATATTTCATTTCTTTTAATATTTATTCTAGTGGATTTTTTTTTTCTTTTTAATATTTTTTCTTATTTATTTGTAGATTGTTAGGTTTATGGCTTAAGCTTCTTTTAGGTTTTCATAGAGATTTGGTCTAAAATGTTAAAAGCAAGGCGAGAAAAAAACCTTAACATTTGCAGTTTTTTTATTTTGGGGGAAAATTGAAAAATTTGTCACACACTACAATAACTGCACCTCAAACCCAACAAAATTGAATAAAAACAATAAAGTCATGAAATCAGAGATTAAAAATAAATAAATTGAAAAATAATATTTTTTTTTTTTTTTAATAAAATAACAATAGCCAAAAAAAAATAAAATAAAAAATATGAAAATTGTTGCTACAAGTTTGGATTATAGGAAAAATTATATTAAAATATTAAATTGTATTGGAAATTTTCTAAATAAATTTTCTTTAAAAAAGGGTGATGTGCTTCATATAATTTGTTTATAAGAAGAAATGATTTGCTTTAGACATTTTTTTTCCTAGAAAATTCCATCTGTTTAGGACAAATTTTCCCTAGAAAATTGGATCTGTTAAAGACTCTATACAACTTTTCTCTGAGGAAACTTGATCTATTTTACACAACTTTTCTCTGAGGAAACTTGATCTATTCTAGACAACTTTTCTCTAAGGAAACTTGATCTATTCTAGACAACTTTTCTTTGAGAAAACAATCTTTCCTAGAAAATTTTTCCCTAAGAAAATTTAATATATTCTAGACAACTTTTCTTTGAGAAAACAATCTTTTCTAGAAAATTTTTCCCTAAGAAAATTTAATATATTCTAGACAACTTTTCTCTGAGAAAACTTGATCTATTCTGGACAACTTTTCTTTGAGAAAACATGATCTATTCTAGACAATTTTTCCCTAAGAAAATTTGATCTATTCTAGACAATTTTTCCCTAAGAAAATTTGATCTACTCTAGATAACTTTTCTCTGAGAAAACTTGATCTATTCTAGACAACTTTTCTCAGAGAAAACTTGATCTATTCTAGACAACTTTTCTCTGAGAAAACTTGATCTAATCTAGACAACTTTTCTTTGAAAAACTTGATCTATTCTAGACAACTTTCCCCGAGAAAACATGATCTATTCCAGACAATTTTTTCTTAAGAAAACTTTTATCTAAGGAAACTTTATCTATTCTAAACATATTTTCTCTAATAAAACAAGATCTATTCTAGACAACTTTTCTCCGATAAAACATGATCTATTCTAGACAACTTTCTCCAAGGAAACTTGATATATTCTAAACATCTTTTCTCTGATAAAACTTGATCTATTCCAGACAATTTTTCTCCGAGAAAACTTGATCTATTCTAGACAACCTTTCTCCGAGAAAGCATGATCTATTCTAGACAACTTTTCTTTGAGAAAACTTGATCTTTTCTAGAAAAATTTGCCCTAAGAAAATTTAATATATTCTAGACAACTTTTCTCTGAGAAATCTTGATCTATTCTAGACAAATTTTCTCTTAAAAAACTTGATCTATTCTAGACAACTTTTCTCCGAGAAAACATGATCTATTCCAGACATTTTTTTTTTAAGAAAACTTATTCTATTCTAGACAAATTTTATCTAAGGAAACTTGATCTATTCTAAACATATTTTCTCTGAGAAAACTTGATCTATTCTAGATAACTTTTTTCTGAGAAAAATCGATCTGTTCTAGACAACTTTTCTCTGAGAAAACTTGATCTATTCTAGACAACTTTTCTCTGAGAAAACTTGATCTATTCTAGACAACTTTTCTCTGAGAAAACTTGATCTATTCTAGACAACTTTTCTCTGAGAAAACTTGATCTATTCTAGACAACTTTTCTCTGAGAAAACTTGATCTATTCCAGAAAATTTTCTCTGAGAAAACTTTTTTTTTGAATAAATCGATCCATTTTAGAGAACTTTTTTCTGAAAAAATTCGATCCATTCTACACAACTTTTTTTTTTTGAGAAAAATCTATATGCTCTAGGCAACATTTCTCTGGGAAAAGTCGATCTATTTTCTCTGAGAAATATCTATCTATTCTAAACAAATCTTCTCTTAGAAAAGTTTCCCTGTTTCAAATACTTTTTCTTTAATAAATATTTTTTGATTCTTCACTACTTTCTTTAAGCAAATTTGATCTCTTTCGGACTTCATTTCTTTCTTTAAGAAAAAAATTGTCTTTATTACCTGAAATTTGATTAAAATTCCTGATATCAATAAATGTTTTTTTGTTGCTATTATCATTTATTTATTTTTTTTATTATTTCCTCAACAATTAGTCTCACATTATTTTTCTTCAACCGAAATTAGTTTAACAAATTGAAAATCGATAAAATTGATTGAAAAACTAAAAAAAAAAAAACATAGCAAATAAAAAAAAATTTGCATACAAGACCAGGTAACTAAATGGTCAACAACTTTACTACCCAATTGAACAAATGCAATAATCCTCTAACTACAAAAACAGTTAAAAAGTAAACAACTCCCCAAAATAAAAATCACAAAAAAATACACAAATTTTGTATCCCAACAAACGCACAGTAGTGGATGAATAGCAAACAGCAGGCTGAGTTAATGTTTTTCTTAAATGACTACTAAAAAATAGCTTAGAAAGTTTTATTATTGTCCATTAAAATGGATCAGTTTAATATGTTTCTTTTAGCAACAACATGGATCACTTTATGTTGTTGTCTACTTCTTGTAATTGTTGTCATTAGAGTTTTGTATGAAATCATGTATGATGTTAAGCTGAATTGATGTTGTTTTTGTGTTTTTTTATAATTGTTTATTTGTTTTATTTTTCGTAAATGATCATATGAACATTTTTTTAAACAAATTGTCAACATTATTAAGAAATTGTAAGCAACAATTGCTACATTAGCATTAGCAACAAAAACTTTCCAATTATGTTGATGTTTATTTGTCTTGTATATCTTCTTGAGGTTTTTGTTTTTGTGTGTCAAAATTGTGTATTCAATTGCTTTGGTACAAAACTCATATTGTTGCTAGATTTGTATCAATTGTACGTATGTGACCACCTTTCTTGGATGTACTTATGTGTATAAGTTTGGTGGTTTTTTTCATATATTTATCCATCTGTTTGTTTGTTTATTTGTCTACCTGTTGGTTAAGTATGTTAATTGTCATTGCTTTTTAAATAAGCGATTACAATTTAGTCAAACGTAAAGAAAAAAAATCGGCAACAATTTTTACAATAATTTTCCTACTTTTATCTACTTAACTACTTTATGACTTAAAATGTTGCATCCCACAAGTTTTGTGGCACATAGTTTTAGTAGCGAGTTATGTGACCAACTATAAGTGTTAAATAAGAGACTTACAGCCGTATTCAGAAAAAAATAATGTAAGCTTGATAACGAGTTACTAACTTTTTGTATGTAAATTTCCATAAGAAAAAGTTAGTAACTCTTTATCAAGCTCACATTAATTTTTGTGAATACGGATGTTAATTTTTAAGATGATTATTTAAGCTTAAATATTTGAAAGAATTTTCCACTTAGAAGAGCAGAAAGGTTCTATCACTTTTAAGGTTGGAATATTTATTGTAACCTTGCTATTGTGTAAAATGATACCCTTCCTATGAATACAATAGAACAAAAAATGTGAGACCATTTCTATAAGGTATTTTATGAGAAGAAATTTAATTGTCGAAGGAAATCGAATTTTGGGTAAAACTTCAAATTTTTCGCGAAATTTCGGTTCATTTTTTTCTGAAATTGTAAGTTTTTGGTAAAATTTTTGATTTTGGTGAAGTTTTAAGTTTACAGTAAATTTTCGATGTTTTTCATAAAATTTTGAATTTGCCAAAATTTCGAATTTTTAGTAAAATTTTTTATTTTCAGTGCAATTTTTGATTTTTGGAGAAATTTTTGGTTTTTAATGAAATTTCGAATTTTTAGTAAAATTTTTGATTTTTGGTGAAAATTTCGATTTTTTAGTAAATTTTTTTTTTTTTTTTTTTTTGGTAAAATTTCCAATTTTAAGTGAAATTTACAATTTAAAGTAAAATTTTGCATTTTTGGTGAAATTTCGAATTTTTTGAAACATTGATAAAACTTTGGATTTTTAGTGAAATTTCGAATTTTTAGTAAAATTTCGTATTTTTAGTGAAATTTTTTATTTTTGGTGAAATTTTAGATTTTTAATGAAATTGCGAATTTTTAGTGAAATTTTTGATTTTTAATGAAATTTCGAATTTTTAGTAAAATTTCCAATTTTAAGACAAATTTTGGATTTTTGGTGAAATTTTTAATTTTTGATGAAATTTAAAGTTTTTGATTTTTTTCGTGAATTGGTAAAAATATTAAAAATAATTTCTTCTGGCAAAAAATAGTTCAGTTTGCTGTTAATAAAGTGTAGCATATTCCCCTCTACTTATTTTGAGGGTAAAAAATTTAACATATTTTTTAAATTTAATATAACACAAAAGTGGGCGTAGGGCAGAATAATAGAAACATTTTAGTCAGAAAAGAAAACGACATAGTTAACTTTAGGTAAAAAATTTTTGCCCAATAGAGTATTGGCAGCTATAATAAAGAGATAGAAAAACTATATGAAATTGAAATACATCATAAATATTTCATGTTCGCAAATTAATAAAATTTTGAATTCATTTCGTTCACAAAACGTATGCAGCACCCTTATTACGAGTATCGTTGTCGTAGTCGTTTAAAACGACAAAATCTTAACATTGATTTTGCCTGTATTTTTCTTTTTTTTTTTTTTTCTTTTTACGACAATAATAATACGAAATTAGAGAAAACGACAGGTTTCGTCGCGACTACGACACTCGTAATAAGGGTGATGGGATGGTCTTTATATAGCCAAAGTTCTCATGATAATCTCACAGAAGGATGCTTTTACATCTTGAGGCAGTTTAATACTAGAATGACTCTTTCTTCCATTTTCAGGTTTCTCATTAAATCTTTTATAGATCCTACATTTAATTTTAAATAGGAAATGCTGAACAAACAATTCTTAAACTCTCTAAATAATTTTTTCACATACGATTGGCTATATTTAAATCGGTTAGAATTCTTAAGGCTGACTAGACTTTTCTTGTGGCGACTAAAGCAGCTGAACTGATAGTTCAAAATGAAGTTCCCAGATCAGAAAGATACATGATAAAAAAAGAGAGTTTCCGCATCAACTTCTTTTCTTGAGAAGAAAATAATATTGAAGATATCACCTTTGATTAAATCTGTTTTAAACAAAATCATAAAGATTTTTAATAGGGATAAACTTTATTTCGAAGATTAAAGTTATATGGAAGTGATGACTGAATTTGGTTCTAAAGTCTCCCTTTAACTTTCTGCAAAGATAACCAAAACTTTTGACAACTATAACGATAAAAGTTCATTAAAAGAAGCTACAACTTTAAAAGCAGTATTCACGTTCTGACTTTTTATACCCATCATCAAAAAGATGGGGAGCATATTGATTTTGTCATTCCGTGTGTAAAATATCGTAAAAATCATTTAAGACCCCATAAAGTATATATTTTCTGGGTCCTGGTTAGATTCTGAGTCGATCTAGCTATGTCCGTCCGTCTGTCCGTCGGTCTAAATACTAAATACTAGAAACACAGGGTGTCCGTTGTAGCTTCATCTGCTGATATCTCTTAAACAAAAGCAGCAGCAGGTGCGTATAAACGTAATAATAGTAGCAAAAAAATAGGCCACTTGAAAATAATAATATTTAAAGTTAGTTGGTCTCATTATTTTCCTAGTCCATTTCAAACATCCACTTTTTTGTTGCAAACTATATGCAAAACTACAAAGTAGTTATTGACTGTTTATTGCAATGAAAATAAGTCTTTTTTAATGCTTAATACATGTTCTTTTATTTAGCTGAAATTGAGTAATCGGTATTTGAATTAAACAGGAGATTTTTGTAGCTCTTTTGTCAACATGAATATAGAAATACAAGCTGGTATTGTCAATGATGTGGAAGAAGTGATTGGATAAAATACAATTAAGAAGACCAGTTTCTTTATAGAAATAGAAAATCAAATAAAAAAATAATATTAATAAACAATATTGGCATAAAATATTTATGCCTTTTGGAAGAAAAAAATCTTTATTATTGAATTATCTTAGTTTTCCTAATAGTCATTATTGAATATTTAAAAAACACTTTAGCTTTCTAATAAAACAATAGAATTTCTTTTAATTGTTTAAAATTGTTGACAAATTTCTAGTTATTATGTGTTTAAATTTATGAAAGAAACGGTAACAACAGCCTATAATATGCACTTTGAATGGGAGCCTTAATGAATTTTTATTTCATGCCATAAATTTCTTATTACAAAGAAACATTTGAAAGTGCATTTAAACAGAAACTTACATATACACACTTTACAGGCAGCAAGTGGGCTTTTTTGGCTAATATAACCAACCATACTTTTATCACCATACAAAAGCTACCATAAAACCATGAAATCTTAACTTCCACACACATAACTGATCATTTGTGTGTGTCTTTTATTTTTATTCTGTTGGCCCTGGGCTATTGTCGTTAGATTAAATTTTTTATTATCTTAAATCTGATCATTAAATCGGAGTTTATTGGATAAACATTTCATGTTTAACATATTTAGTTGGTTGTTTGGTTACAAACAAAAACAACATGATAAACTAAACTAATTTATGTTGATCATTTATTTATTGAGAACAAAAAACGGATTGTTATTATATTGAGAATTGTATAGATTTGGTCACCTCTTTAGAAATGCCAAACGCATACACTAACGCGCTGAATATACAATTCGGACGTTAGTTTTTTTTTATGATGTACTACATTGATAGCGATGTGTGTAGCAATAAAAAAAATTTGACAACACTAGTAAAAATCACATGATATACACACTCATACTCACTTACAAAAAAAAACCTAATAAAATTATTTAAATAGATCATTAAAGATCAACAAGAGTTAATAAAAAATAAAGAAAAGAATTAAAGAAAAAACAAAAATAATAAATAATTCGACTTACTTGGTGATTCGTTGCCATGTTGCATGGGACTTTCACAATCCACTATTAAAGCCTCATTTTCAGAATCTTCATTTTGTTGTTGTTGCTGTTGTTGTAAAGTTTCATTATTACCTATATGTAGAGAAATACTAGAAGTTTCTGAGGCAGCTACATCTATAGAATCATCATCTATGGCAGCTGGATCCAATTTTAAACGTTTAGCCGAGGGTGAAGTATTCGATAAATCATCTGAAATTCCCGTACCCCCTACTACTGTAGCTCCAGTAAAGCTTCCCATTTGTAAAGGAGTGGCTGGTATGGTAATACCTCCTGTGGGTAATGTTGTAGCAGTTGTAGTCTGTAATAAATTAATTTCAATAAAAGAAAAGGGTTAATATTTTATTAAAAACGGAAGTATTTTTTAATCTGAAATCAGTTTTAATTTTTAGTTTCTTCATAAATAAAGATCCCCTTTTTTTCTTTCAAAATTTGAATGCACGTTTTGTGTTTATATACTTTTTTAAAGTTGTTAAAAATTATTCAAGCCTGTTATTTTACATAAAAACATATTTACTCTTTTTGGTAGTAGAGAAGTAGGAATATTCGTATTAAGGAAAATATAACAAAAAACCTCTGACATTTATTGCTTATTCATAGTATTTTTTTAACGTTTAAGGTGTCATTGCGATTTTATTACATTTTACACTGTTTCATTTTGATTATTGGATACTTTAAAGTTAGATTATAAAAGATCATAAATAATAAAGAGCAGAAATCAATACTTAATTATAGATCGGTTAAAATTTATCTCTACATCTACTTTAACTCAGTTATGTATTAGGTCAAGTTTAATTCTAGTTTAGTTCAAGATCAGTTCCAGTTCATTTCCAAATCTGTTTTAGTTTAATTTTAGTTCAGTTTTAGTTTAGTTCTAGTTTACTTCTAGTTCAGTTTTAGTTTTAGTTCAGTTCTATTTCACTTCTTGTTTTGTTCTAATTCAGTTGTAGTTCATTTCTAGTTCAGATCATGTTCAAATCATCAGTTCTAGTTCAGTTCTCGTTCAATTCTAGATCAGTTCAGTTCTAGTTCAGTTTTAGTTCAGTTCTAGTTCAGTTCTAGTTTTCGTTCTAGTTCAGTTCTAGTTTAGTTCTAGTTCAGTTCTAGTTCAGTTCTAGTTCAGTTCTAGTTCAGTTCTAGTTCTAGTTCAGTTCTAGTTCAGTTCTAGTTTAATTCTAGATCAGTTCAGTTCTAATTCAGTACAAGTTCAATTCCAGTTCTGTTCAGTTCTAGTTTAGCTCTAGTTCAGTTTTAGTTCAGTTCTTGTTCTAGTTCAGTTGTAGTTCAGTTCTAGTTCAGTTCTAGTTCAGTTCTAGTTCAATTCTAGTTCAGTTCTAGTTCAGTTCTAGTTCAGTTCTAGTTCAGTTCTAGTTCAGTTCTAGTTCAGTTCTAGTTCAGTTCTAGTTTAATTCTAGATCAGTTCAGTTCTAATTCAGTACAAGTTCAATTCCAGTTCTGTTCAGTTCTAGTTTAGCTCTAGTTCAGTTTTAGTTCTGTTCTAGTTCAGTTCTAGTTCAGTTCTAGTTCAGTTCTAGTTCAGTTCTAGTTCAGTTCTAGTTCAGTTCTAGTTCAGTTCTAGTTCAGTTCTAGTTCAGTTCTAGTTCAGTTCTAGTTCAGTTCTAGTTCAGTTCTAGTTCAGTTCTAGTTCAGTTCTAGTTCAGTTCTAGTTCAGTTCTAGTTCAGTTCTAGTTCAGTTCTAGTTCAGTTCTAGTTCAGTTCTGGTTCAGTTCTAGATCAGTTCTAGTTCAGTTCTAGTTCAGTTGGAATTCAGTTGGAATTCAGTTCTAGTTCAGTTCTAATGCAGTTCTAGTTTAATTTCAAATCAGTTCTAATTCAAGTTTAGTTCATTATAGTTTTTTTTATTTCAGTTCTATTTCAGATCTAGTTCAGTTTTACTTCAGTTCTATTTCATTTCTAGTTCAGTTCTAATTCTGTATAAGTTCAAGCTCAGTTTTAGTTCAGCTCTATTTCAATTCTAGTAAAGTTAGGTTGAAGTTCTGCTCAATTCTATTTCAATTCCTGATTCCGACTGAGACCTGTAAACAGTGTAAAACAAATTATAATAATATACTTAATAGTTTTATTTCCCCCACTTGATATTTTTCTGCAAATTGAAAATTATTTTTCTACTAAGAAACAATAAAAATAACAACAAAACTATGTATAATACGTTTGCAAATTGTAACAAAAACAATCTTAAAGAATAATAAAAAACACAACAAAAAGACTCTTTTATGTCTCACAATGTTACCAGCAATTTAATGTTTCTATTCTTGGTGGCAGCCAGCAGCAGCATTAATACTTAGTGCCACAACAAAAATAAAGTGCATTAAATTGTAACCAAGTTTAGCAAAAACACACCAGAGTAAATGGGAGAAAAAAAAGTAAAATTATAAAATTGGTGCACGTAAAGTTAAGGAGCGCCCTGTTTTCTTAGCTACGGTTCTTTAATGTTTTCATTGTTGCAACTTTAACTCACATTATTTAGTTATTCGCTGATTTCTATGTCTTCAGGTTGTATATATATGAATGTAGCCCTGACGATGTCAATTGAATTGAAAAGTGAACGATGTGATGGTGACGAATGCCAAGACAAATTACAGTAGTTAAGTTAGTTAAATCAAATATGAAATACAGCGTGGTTAACTGTAGAAAATTATTAATTTAATTTAAAGTTCTATTCTACTAAGACTTTTTCTACTTTTCATAGACAAGTAGCCAAAGAATAGGAGTAAAAGTATTATTTTTATGTTGTGACGAGATTAAGTGGCTGCATTTATTTGAGCTACTGGTGCAGATAATTTTTATTTAAAGTTAAATGACGATGCGATGAGATCTTATTATGATTTGCAAATAATATAAAACGACAACAACAAGAATAGTAAACGCCAACAATTGAGCAAAAGAGGTTATTCACCAGTTTGTCAATTGTTAAATAGAACTCATATTGTTGTTGCAAGCAGCATTAGCAGCAGGTTGTGTGTGTGGGTGGGGTGTAATTTATATGGGTTGGAGGTGGGAAAATAATATTTCAAAGTATATGATAAACAGATAATTGTTTTAAAGGTTTGTATCAAGTTAAATTAATGTTCTGTTATAATATAGTCAGATCTAATTCAGTTCTAATTCCTTTCTACTTCAGTCCTAATTCAGTTCAAAATCGTTTATAGTTCAGTCCTAGTTCAGAATTAGATCTGTTCTAGTTTAGTTCTAGTTCAGTTTTAGTTTAGTTTTAGTTCAGTTTAACTTCAGTTATAATCCAATTCTACTTCAGTCCTAGTTCAATTCCAATTCAGATATTATTCAATTGTAGTTAAGTTCTAGCTAAATTTTAGTTCAGTTCTAGTTCAGTTTCAATTCAGTTCTAGTTCAGTTTCAATTCAGTTCTAGTTCAGTTTCAATTCAGTTCTAGTTCTAGTTCAGCTGTAGTTCAGTTCTAGTTCAGTTCAGTTTTAGTTCAGTTGTAGTTCAGTTCTAGTTCAGTTGTAGTTCAGTTGTAGTTCAGTTCTAGTTCAGTTCTAGTTCAGTTCAGTTTTAGTTCAGTTGTAGTTCAGTTGTAGTTCAGTTCCAGTTCAGTTCTAGTTCAGTTGTAGTTCAGTTCTAGTTCAGTTGTAGTTCAGTTGTAGTTCAGATCTAGTTCAGTTCTAGTTCAGTTCTAGTTCAGTTCTAGTTCAGTTCTAGTTCAGTTCTAGTTCAGTTCTAGTTCAGTTCTAGTTCAGTTCTAGTTCAGTTCTAGTTCAGTTCTAATTCAGTTCTAGTTCAGTTCTAGTTCAGTTCTAGTTCAGTTCTAGTTCAGTTCTAGTTCAGTTCTAGTTCAGTTCTAGTTCAGTTGTAGTTCAGTTCTAGTTCAATTCTAGTTCAGTTCTAGTTCAGTTTAAGTTCAGTTGTAGTTCAGTTCTAGTTCAGATCTAGTTCAGTTCTAGTTCAGTTCTAGTTCAGTTCTAGTTCAGTTCTAGTTCAGTTCTAGTTCAGTTCTAGTTCAGTTCTAGTTCAGTTCTAGTTCAGTTCTAGTTCAGTTCTAGTTCAGTTCTAGTTCAGTTCTAGTTCAGTTCTAGTTCAGTTCTAGTTCAGTTCTAGTTCAGTTCTAGTTCAGTTCTAGTTCAGTTCTAGTTCAGTTCTAGTTCAGTTCTAGTTCAGTTCTAGTTCAGTTCTAGTTCAGTTCTAGTTCAGTTCTAGTTCAGTTCTAGTTCAGTTCTAGTTCAGTTGTAGTTCAGTTCTAGTTCAATTCTAGTTCAGTTCTAGTTCAGTTTAAGTTCAGTTCTAGTTCAGTTGTAGTTCAGTTCTAGTTCAGTTCTAGTTCAGTTCTAGTTCAGTTCTAGTTCAGTTCTAGTTCAGTTCTAGTTCAGTTCTAGTTCAGTTCTAGTTCAGTTCTAGTTCAGTTCTAGTTCAGTTCTAGTTCAGTTCTAGTTCAGTTCTAGTTCAGTTCTAGTTCAGTTCTAGTTCAGTTCTAGTTCAGTTCTAGTTCAGTTCTAGTTCAGTTCTAGTTCAGTTCTAGTTCAGTTCTAGTTCAGTTGTAGTTCAGTTCTAGTTCAATTCTAGTTCAGTTCTAGTTCAGTTTAAGTTCAGTTGTAGTTCAGTTCTAGTTCAGATCTAGTTCAATTCTAGTTCAGTTCTAGTTTAGTTCTAGTTCAGTTCTAGTTCAGTTCCAGTTCAGTTCTAATTCAGTTCAGTTCTAATTCAGTTCAGTTCCAGTTCTAGTTCAGTACTAGTTCAGTTCTAGTTCAGTTCCAGTTCTGTTCTTTTTCAACTGTAGTTCAGTTATAATTAAAATCCAGTTCAGTTAATATCGCAAATATCTTAAAAGCAAATTGAAAGAATTCAAATCATTTCCGATAACACTTAAAAAGAAAATTCTACAATTAAATAAAAGGGTAATGAAACATTTTCTACCTAAATTAAAGTGTAGGATCAAATAAAAAAAGTACTTCATTGTTATAAAATTTCGAAGGGGTATTGTTAATGAATTTTTCCACTAATATTGTTGCGTGCCACACATAAGAAACTTAGAAATACTAAAAAATATAATACGTTGTGGTTAGTAGTTCAATATATATTATGAACTAACAACTGTATAGAAATATGTTAAATAACTACCAAAAAAATATTTAAAAAAAACATACAAATTAGGAATGAATTTCCTTTTCTTGAAACAACACTAGTCATCTGTTGCTCTGTTATTTTTTGTCTACTACAAGTCACTTCATCTAAAGTAAAAGAACTTTATTTTATTTTGAGTTTCTTTCCAAAGTTCTTTCTTTTGTATATTTGCCACTAAGAGACATATAAAGACGCATAAAACACCATTAAACATAATCACTGTTCCATTGAACGAACAAAAATCATTTAGCGAAACCAAAAATAGAATAAAATAAAAAAACGAACAAACTACAAACAGATCACAAAATCAACAAAAAGAAATAAAAACTTTGACTTTATATATAAAAAAAAAAACGTAACCAAGACCCAGACCTTCTTTTCCATTTGTAAACAGAAAAAAATACCCTAAAGAACTTAACTGATTTGGTCTTAAATAAAAAGGGAAATGAATGAATGAGCGAGCGAATGACCAATTGAATGAATAAAGGAAAAAAAGACTTTACCATTTATGGTTCCTTCAAGTTCAAAACTTTTAACTCAAATGATAACTACTACGAAGTTGTTGAGGATGATGATGGTCAGAGATATTTTGGTTTCAATGCCACATAATCATAACACAACGACGCACTTTACTACTTTACTAGTAAATTGCTTGCAGTTTAAGTAAAGAACTTTTAAAGCACTTGGTGGTAAGTAGCCACATGTTGCATATTGTTTTCTTGTTGTTGTTCAGATGACCATAGCAAAGACAGAAAAAAGTTTTTATTACAAATTGAAGTAGAAAGTTTAATAAAATTATAATGAAAAAAGAAGGAACGAAGAATTATAACATTGAAACTAAAACTGAACGAGAACTTAACTAAAATTGTACTAAAATTTAAGTACAACTGAATTAGAACAAAACTAGATTTAAACAAAAACTGAAATAGCAATAAACTAGAACTAAACTAAAATTGAACTTGAAACGAACTAGACCTGAACTAGAACTGAACTAAATCTGAACTGGAATTAAACTAGAACTGAACTAAAACTGAACTAGAACTGAACTGAACTACAACTAAACTAGAACTGAACTAGAACTGAACTAGAACTGAACTGGAACTGAATTAGAAGTGAACTAGAACTGAAATTGCAATTAACTAGAAATAAACTAAAACTGAACTTGAAATGAACTAGAACTGAATTAGAACTGAACTAGAACTGAACTGGAACTAAACTAGAACTGAACTAGAACTGAAGTAGAACTGACCTACAACTTAACCAGAATTGAACCATAACTTAGTTAAAGCTAAACTAGAAGTGAACTAAACCCGATTTAGCAGTGAATTGGAACTGAAATAAAACTGAACTAAATCTGAACTGAAATAGAAATGAACTAGAACTGAACCCACTAGAATTGAATTAAAACTAAACTAGAACTGAAGTAGAACTGATCTAGAACTAAACTAGTACTGAAATAGAATTGAACTAGAACTACCTAAAGCTAAACTATAACTGAACAAAAACCGATTTAGCAGTGAATTAGAACTGAATTAAAACTGAACTAAATCTGAACTGGAATTAAGCTAGAACTGAACTAGAACTGAACTTGAACTGAACTAGAACTGAACTAGAACTGAACTAGAACTGAACTAGAACTGAACTAGAACTGAACTAGAACTGAACTAGAACTGAACTAGAACTGAACTAGAACTGAATAGAACTGAACTAGAACTGAATTAGAACTGAATTAGAACTTAACTAGAATTAAACTGGAACTGAACTAGAATTGAACTGGAACTGAACTAGAACTGAATTAGAACTGAACTAGAACTAAATTAGAACTGAACTAGAACTGAACTAGAACTGAATTTGAACTAGAACTGAACTAGAACAGAATTAGAACTGAATTTGAATTGATCTAGAACTGAACTAGAATTGAAATGGAACTGAATTAGAACTGAATTAGAACTAAATTAGAACTGAACTAGAATTAAACTGGAACTGAACTAGAACTGAATTTGAATTGAACTAGAAATTAAATAGAACTGAACTAGAATTGAACTAGAACTGGACTAGAACTCAATTAGAACTAAATTAGAACTGAATTAGAACTGAACTAGAGTTGAACTTGAATTGAACTGAATTAGAACTAGAACAAGAACTGAACTAGAAATGAACTTGAATTGAACTTAAACTAGAACTGAACTAGATCCTAATTGGAACTGAACTGAAATTGCAAATTACAACTTTGAGCTCAACATTTGACTTTTGCAAAACATGTTAACAGACATTTTGGAGAAGTCAAATGTACTAATTTGAAAATTTTGCAAGTTATCGTTTGTGAATTAATGTCAAAAATGATGGTTTTGATATAATTGTTGGATATATTATATAATTATAATTTTATTAATTATTAATATCCCCTTAAAAGCTAATTTATCATAAAATTTGTTATACTTACTTTAGTCGGTTGACGTTTCCTTTTATCATTATTCGAGAACTGTTGTTCCTTAGCACTAGTAGAGGCAGTAACATCCAAAGAATTATTTTCAACTTTTTGGCGATCTAAAAAAAAAAAAATAATATCAAATAAATATTTTTAATAATTAATAAAAGAACAAAACTTACATTTCGTTTCAATTTCCTCATCATCCAAAAGTAAAGAAACCACTTCTTTGGGTTTAAGAGTATCGGGTTTGAAATTACCGCCACTAATAACCATGCGTTGAATCTGAAATTAATAGCAAGAAAATATAAGATATAAATTTAAAAAGTTCATAAATAAAAATTTATAATTTTGGTATAAAAATTCATAATTTTTGTATAAAAATTAAAAAAGGGGCGCCAAATTAAAACACTACCCAAAAAAGAAAGAGGAAGTCTTTAAAAGTAATATTATATTATAATGTATAAAAAAAATTTATTAAAACAACGACTTAAGTGATGATGATTATCATTTAATATGATCATATAGCAAACACCACGAAAATACGAAGGAATTAGTTAAACTAAAATATTTTAACGCATAAAATTAAAAATACCCCCTTCTTTTTTTAGTTTCTTTGAGTTGATCATAAACAAACATTAACCTTAATCAATATTTAAACCCTTATTTTGTTGTTCATATTAAAATTAAAATAAAATGACGATCACGTGCATAAACTTGAAAACTAAAAGACACAAGACATGATCATCATCGTCATCATCAGCCCGACATGGAGGCATTTTACACTAGAATTCTTGTTGTTTTTTGTAAATAGTAAAGAGATACTTTGAACTAAAAAAAAACCGAGTATATAGTGTAACATTCATTGATGAATAGTAGTTTAGATAAACAACGAGTAAGAGTAGTTACACCCCATAAGAGGTAAGAGGAAGGCGTAACAGATATGTCGCCTACCACAGCATTAAATAATAAAAAGAATGAACTTGCACTTAAAAAAACTAAAACAACATGATGATGAAGTAGTAGAGACAAAAAAAACCTAAAAAGAACAGCAATGAAGGAATAAAAAAAACTGTATAATTAGTTTCCGGTAAACGAATAAACACTCGTACTCTAAGTAGACAATAAAACCAACAACAAAACATCTAAAGTGATCATGTTTCTTATTAAAAATTCAACATTTACAACATTAACAACAACAAAAAAACATTATAAAAAAATATATATAATAATAAAAACAATGAATGACTGAACGTACAAACGAATGACTGAATGAATGAAACTTGAATGAATATCATTTTCGTAAATACAAGAAAACATGTTCGTCAAAAATAATGATAAAAAAACGAGAACAACACGAATCGGTTAAAGAACCAGGAGGAGAAGAATAAGAAAAACTTAAATAGTGCAACTTAATGCCAGGCAAAATTGCATTAATGCAATTGTTTGTTATACCCTTTTAATGCAGGAAAGTATTTAAAGTTTGTCATTGAAGTTTTAAAAATTCTACATGTTTGTAAATATTTTGATTATTTCACCTTGAAATGAGTGACCTCAGCCCTATATATGTGTAGGAAAGCCATTAGAAAATTCTAGGGAATAAATCCCAGGAATACGAAATGGCTTTTCGACATGCTAATTAGGCTTATGTATGGGGCTATGGAAAAATGCACCTATAACGGTATCTTTGAAAGGATTCTGCGTAGTTCAGCGCTACTCATTACAGGTTCACTTCGTACAACTACCGGTGGATCTTATGGTCAAACAGATCGCCATAATGTCAGTGACTAGGCTCAAAACTATAGGTGCATGGAATAACAGAGGTTAGGGCCATGCAGCCGACTTAGGGTTCTTCAATGACATACCCTGCAATATTGACTATTGCATCCCTATACCTTTTCTTGACAGGAACTTCTCAATATCAATCTCGACTGCTCCGGAATTAGGAACTGGTTCAGTGGAGGTTTACACTGATGGGTCCAAATATGTTGATGGGGTTGGGGTGGGGGGGGGTGGTTGAATTTATACTTTGAGTTTTTAGTGATTTGTTAAATTTTTGGTGAAATTTAGAATTATTTGTAAATTTTTGGTAAAATTTAGAATTTTTGTAAAAATTTTGTATTTTTGATGAAATTTTGTTTTTTTTTTTTTTTGTGGATTTGAAGATTTATGGTGAAATTTTTTATCCAAATTCTGGTAAAACAAAAATTTTAAAGTATTAAATATAAAAAATAGTTTCTACTCTAAAAATGTTAATAACACTGGCCAAAAAAAAAAATTTTTCGTGCTCCTTCAAAAAAAAAAAAAAAAATATGTGGACTAGATGGAATTCCGCATGCTAAATTCGAATCTGCTTTCAGTTTTCTCCCATTAGGTCGAGAACGGTATGCACGATTGAAATAAATAGTACACCAAAATATGTGGAATGAAATTGGCTTTAAGTTGTTCTACTAACAAATTTTTATCCGCCCAATAGTTTTGGAAATATTTCGAAATAAGTGTCCGAAAAAAATTTTTTCATGCTAAATTCAAGATTTCTTTTTTTTTACTAAAACTACTTTTTAAAAGTGAAAACATCAAAAATTTTTAATTTTATCATCTTTATCTCAAAGCTGGCAAAACTACGAGTAAATAAATCTACGTATCATACAAATTGATGCACAAATCTTGATTGGATTCACAGTTAAGTTAGGATACCCGTGCATACCTACAGTTAAGTGAAAATACACTAGTGGGCAAAAAAAAAAAAAAAAACATTTTTTTCTTAAATAATAAAATAGGTGGATTAGATGGAACTTAACGTGCTTAATAAGAATCAGCTTTTACTTTTTTTCTATCACGTATCGATTTTCTTTTATGGGCGTGACTACTATGACTCCGCCTTTAGGCAGCCACACTTGTATAACTCGAGAACGGTCTGTCCAATTAAGATAAATTAAACTCCAATATATAGTGATCTAAATTGTCTTTCAGCTGAGTTTACATAATTTTTTTGTCCAGTTAGTATTTCGGTAATTAGTAGCGAAAATTTTGATCCATAACTCTGAAATTGTTGCGCAAATAAAAAACATTCTTGACATATCTTGAAGACAATTATCATATGCGTCTTTCGGTGTATCATTTATCAAAATCGTGTAAACGGTTCTTGAGTTATAGTCTAAATTTGACAAACCTTTCTTGAATTTTATAATATGACCGCTGAATAAGGTGATGATATTAGTCATGCACCTAAAAAAAAAAAAAATCAGTACGTATAAATGGGTATTTTTACTTAACACGATTTGTGCACCAATTTTGAAGATACATACCTTATTTTGTTCACAACATTACCAGCTTTAAAATAAAGGTGATAAACTGTAACATTTTTGATGTTTTCATTTATTAAAATTTTGCATGAAAATGATTTTTTTTTTTTTTGGCATTTATTTCAAAATAACTTCGAAACTATTGAGCACATAAAAAAATTAAGTTTGGATGATTTGAAGATATTTTTAGTACGCATCTTTTAGTGACCTTACTATGGGCGAAGTATTAGACACGCCCATAAAAAAAAATCCAGACCTGATGGAAAAAAACTGAAAGCAAATTCATGTTTAGTACATCAAAACACATCAAGTCCAACTATTCGTCTTCGGGGGAAGATTTTTTTGTGTGCAAGTGCAGCAGGTTCACTAAAGTGTCCCGAGGAAGCGTTTTTTTTGAGATTCTGATGTAGGAAAATCCCTCAATGAGCCGAATATGGAAAAAAATATTAGAATAATTTCTTTGGTTCTCAAAGGATTAAAAATGTGAAGTGATGGAAAATTTTAATTTCACTTTCCTTACTATATCAAGCCTAAGAAGTACTAATAATACAGAATTATTCCAGATATAATTTTTGTACGAGTTTGTGGACCTGTGTTATAATTAAATTACTCATATTTAAATTTAGTGCTTTTTATATTCGTTAAGAACCTCTACAAAATATTAATACTATTCCCTTTAAGTGTTCACTTCAAAATTTTTAAAATACATACAAAAAAATTAAAGTACTCTAAAAACCATTATCATTATATTATAATTTTTAATTCAATTGTAATGTCTTTAACTCTCCACATCCATCCATTCATTCATCCATCCATCCATCTATCCCTATCTCTTTTATACCCTTCTAAAAGCATTCATATGTATTCTGACCCCCTCTAAAGCACGTGCCTAATATGCGGGTCCCTATGTTTTTTTTTTTTTTTTCGCCACAAACAAGTGTTACATTGTTTTATGTGGAATAATGATTTGTTTTTTTCTCTTTCGTTTACTTTTTTCTTGGCTTTAATGGGCTCTGTTGGATTTTTGTTTTTGTGTAACAATATTGTGGTTTCCTTTTAGCTGTCCAAATGACGTTGACAACCTTCTATTGTCACCAGTGAAAATGATGATCGTCGTTGTCGTCATTTGACATAAAACCACAATTATATTTACAAAAATAATATAAATAAAATCTTTAAAAAAAAGTTTATTTTTTTATTCTTACCTCACTTTTTTCTCGGGCCCTTTGCAAAATGCGTTCTTCTATGGTTCCTTTGCAAATTAAACGATAAACAGTGACTTGCTTGGTTTGACCCAAACGATGGGCACGATCCATGGCCTGTTGATCTACAGTGGGATTCCAATCGGAATCATAGAAAATAACCTGGAATTATAAAATAAAGGGAAAAAGTTATAATAAGAAAATTTGTTGAAATATTAAAATTCATTAAAAATTGTCTAGTCTAAAATGTAGACTAGACAATTACATGATTTGTATTTAATAAAAATTTTAATTAAGCCGCCTTTTAAAATCATAGTACTCTTAAAGTACTCTTACTCTAAGTATGTGCAATGAATTATTAAACATTTCAAAGGATTAAATTACCACTTCCGAAATTTTTAGATTTCCTATTAAATCAATACAATAATTGAAAACTAAAACCGGATACGTTTTAGATCCAAGAGAAATAAATTCAACCCAAACACGTGTTCAAATCAAAAGAATATTAAAATAATATAACTAACAAGAAATTCTATACACTTCATATTCTAATCAAAGCTAATTTTCTAAACCTTTTTTCTAAACTAAAGAAAATTTAAATAATTTATAGTTTTACTCCAAAAACAAAACAAACTACTAGACAACACTCATTATAATAAAATCACCGCCAAGTATTTCCTTAAAAAAGAAATCCCAAAAAAACAACCCTTTGTTCCCTTCCTACTTAAAATTTTCAAACACCAAAATTTTTCTTGTACGTGATTGAACACTTGCCGGCATTAAAAGAAAATATTTTTTTCTTTTCTTGTTTCATTAAACAAAAAGGGATCTTTTCAATAATAGAATGAAGAAAAAAAAATCAAAATGATAATTTTGAAGTGTTTAGACATGATAATCTGGAATAAGAGGGCAATTTACGAAGGCGTCAAAATGTTCATAACAATTGATTATATGAACAAAAAAAAATGTTATATGAATTTTAAACAGTTTTTTTCTTCGTTTCAATTATAAAATTATGAAAATTGTTTTTGTAAAGAGTTTTTGTATTTAAAATTTTAACAAGAGCGGCTTGTAGTACTCTGTATAAGTAAATATATCCGGTTTAGGATTAGTCTTTTATTTATTTATAATTTATTTAAAATAACCCCCTGGTAAATTTATAAGGGGAAATTAAATAATAAATAGCATAAGAGAAAAAAAGAAAGGAGGGTTTTAAATAATTAGTTTAAGGTTAAGTGAATTTATTATTTAAATTTGATTTAATAGAAAATTGCAGCATTTTTTTGAATATAAAATTTCTAATATTTGATTAAAATCATCATAAGCCTCAAGACTTGACAAAGCCCATTATAAATCCACTTTTTAATTATCAATAAATAAATAGTTTTCCAAGAATAACTAACAATGATAAAATTTCATTTATAAACTACGTGAGTCTTGTTTTTATATAAGAAATCTGCTAAAAGAAAATGTTACCACATAAATTTTGAGATACCCTGTAGTCTATGGTGGCAGTTGCGTACAAGTTACCTAACCGACTACATTAGGGTACCACTAGTTACTTTATAAGCTACGTGACTACTAGTCACGTGAATTTTAATAAATTTTTTTTCAACTGTTTTCGTTAATTTTATACTTGTTCGTATTTCTTTCACCATACTTTAGTAAATAATTACATTGCGATATATAAAGACCCCTTTAATTAAATATTATAAATATTTTTATATTATGGTCCTTCGAATTGACTCCATGAAGGGTCAATTAAATGGCAAATAGGCCACTTTGCTGGTTACAATCAGTCAGTTAAACATTTTTGATTCATCTTTTCGTCTTCTTCCCGCTTGCCATAGAGTCAGTAAAGTGGCAATTGCTAATACCGATGGAGAGCGGCAGGTGACTATACACCAATGAATCTAACTGCCTAAAAGTAACTGTAACAACCACTTAAAATCAAGATTCGAAGGACCATTAGGAATCATAATATAAAAATATTTATAATATTTAATTAAAGGAGTCTTTATATATCGCAATGTAATTATTTACTAACGTATGGTGAAAGAAATACGAACAAGTATAAAATTAACGAAAACAGTTGAAAAAAAAAATTATTAAAATTCAAATTGTAATTAATATTTAAGCTTACATACATATATTTACAAAAAAAAAAAAAAAAAAAAATAGCTCTTTCGCGATTTGCTTTTCTTATTTTTTTTGGGAAGATTACTCATTGAAACCTGAATTCCTTTTATATTCATACTTTTCAGCTCCTTTTTTATTTTCAGAATTAGGGAATCAACATTTTTGGCTCTGTATCCTCTTTCATAAACTTTTCGTTTCAAATTAGTCCAAAAAGTTTCAATAGGTCGCAATTGTGGAACATTTGGAGGGTTCATTTCCTTTGGGACAAATTCTATTTTCTTATTTTTCAAGTTTTCTATTGTGGATTTCGCATAGTGAGAGGACGCCAAATCTGGCCAAAAAATAATTTTTTATTTTCGATGATATTTTTCGATAAAATTTTTAAGTACTGGCACACATTTTTCATTGTAAACTTGGGCATTTACAGCTAATCCACCTTTAAAAAAAAAACTGGTTCACTGATACCACTTTCACTTATGGCTAACCATAACAAAACTTTTCCCGGGAACTTTATCTTACGAATAAATTTAACTTTTTCGGTGGCGGAGTGACTAGAAGACTCAAAATAATGTTTTGGTTGCCATTCATTTCCTTCAACGGTAAAATATGTCTCGTCGTCCATTACACACACACAGAAAAAAGATTAGTTGGAAAACGTTTGCATCCATTACAATTTGATAAGATATAACGAATTTGTGTTGCTATTACTTAAGTTTTATAAATTTGATAGATTTTTTGTTCCCATAGTTTCAAATTCGTAACAATAGTAGAATGTAGGGCTCTACAACAATAAAATCAATCATATGTACCAATTTATACATTTCCAGAATTTATTTTAACTACGTTGGTAGACACAATTAAATTAAACTGGGAATAATATTAATCAGTACCATTAATATTGTATTTGCAATTATAATATAGTTGATTTTAATATATTTGAATACATAAAACAGATTGTCAGTTACAGTAGCCGATTATTCATTACGGAAATATATTCAATTAGGTTAATGTGTAGGAAAACCATATTTAAAAATATTCGGTTCTATTAACTAATAAACAATTGTGAAATTAAAAACGTGTTTGATATTAATTTGATGTTTTAAATAAAAAAAAAAAAAAACAATATTGAATTTGTGTGCATTTTTATTGAACAAATTTTATAAAACAAGAAAATAATATACAAATGGTTCTACAAATTGAATTGCAATATATAACATAAAAAGGTAAGACATTAATGTATATATTTTCAGCATATTTTTGTGTATGTAATATTTTTAGGATAAACAAGCTGCAGATACCTCTTTCTAATAAGAGAAATCATATAAAGATATTGGGAGTGAAAACATCCAGTTCAATGTGTCAAATATTTATAAATTTTTCGCTAACGCAAGCAATGACCAAAACAGGTTTTTTTCATAAGAGTCCGTTAAAAACAATGTTATGTCAAAAACTATGTCTTGGAAGCTGTTCAAACATAGAGTTGCAATATTAAAAACATGCAAAAAGTGTTTTTAAGTTTCACAATATATGTATGTATGCAAATGAAATGTAATGTGTCCATAAAATTTAGAAAAATAAAGCGTAGCAAACAAAAATAAGAACAAATTACATTTTAATTTAATTTTTAACCGTTAAATTCGGTTGTGACAGACGAATTATTTGCCTTCAAATTACTTGTCTCTACCGAAATTATACGGTAATTATAACTGAATTGTATAGATAGTACCTACAACCGACTAAATTCGATTGGCGAATAATTCGGTTGTCATAACCAAAGTGTTTTCTCTGTGCATTTGTACTCTGATGAGCAAGAAAAGTAATTTCTGGAAAGCTCCCGTAGTCTATGTTTAATTACCTTTTGTTGAGCTTCGGTGGTAAATGGTGCTGTTCTTTTCTTCCTTTTCTGTACTCCCATGGATTCTAAATATTTCTTAATTGTGTTTTTGTCACAATTATATTTCCTACCCAATTGACGATACGATTTTGCACTGACACCTAATACTTCATTTTTTAATTTAGAGCGTAGTTTGGAGTCTTGTAAACTGCATTTTCGACCAGATCCACTTTTTCTTTCAATTGGCATATTGTTCTCATATAAGTTTACTGTCTTGTAGATAAAGGTTTTTTGAATCCCATGTCCTTAAAGTGCCAAAAAATTTCATTTTTGCTTTTATTTGGGTTTTCTTCACAAAATTTAACAATTAATTTTCGACGGTTCAGTTCGTTTAGTGCCATTTTCGAAACAAATATTAAATTGATCCGAACAATTTTATGTTTGATAAATAAAAAGACAGTTTTTCTTGAATTTACCGTATGTAATTTTTTTTTGTTAATGTCATGTGTCATTTTTAAATAGAGTGTTTTACTTGTTCGTATTTTATTCACCATACGTTATTTTAGTATTAAAATTTAAAAGATCATTTAATAAATTGTTTTTACTATAAAAAAATATTTTCGAAAAAAATAAAATTTAATTATTAATCAGAATTTTTAAAATGATTTCAAATATTTTTATTATTTTAATTAAAATTCAAACTATTCAAAAATTGTTTATTTAAATTATGAATAAAAATTCATATTCGATTAAATTAATAATTGATACCCTAAGAAAAGTAATTGTTTTATTTTTATAAAAAGATATTAGCAAATTTTAATTTTGATTAATTGAGTAATTGATACAATTAAAAATTGATACAAAAAAGTTAATTGGAATAGTTTTTATATTTGATAAATCGTTTAAAAGACCATATTTTTTCTGTGTAAATATAAATATTCACATATAAAAATATTCTCAAAAGAATTTCAATTAAATATTTGGAATTCTGATCATCGAAATAATTGAAAAAATCTGAATAATTGGAAAAAAAAAAGGAAAAAATGTTCCAATATCAGCAGCGATTTTACGATCAAAAGTTAGTCATTTGTATTCCAAAATTTATCAAACTAATTCAGGTTTCAATGCCAGTGAAAGATGATTGAATATAAAATTACGGGCGAGAAATTGTCTTCGAAACCTCATCTTATTGATCCATATGTGAAAGAGTTTAAGAATTACGTTGATGAGCATGGGTTAACACTTCACCAAATCTACAATGCCGACGAATCCCGTATTCCAAATCACACTCTTGTCACATGTAATGAGAAAACGGCTCCCAGAAGAAAAATATGTAAAGAGCGAATAACTATGTAAAGAGCGAATAACTTTGTTCAAATGCGAATGGCACAGACAAATTGAAATTGTTATTGAAAAAGCAATTCCTTTAAATGCTTTTTCAATAATCCTGTAATGTACAACTCCAGTAATGACATCATTTATATTCAAGGACTGGTTCCATCACGAATTTGTCCCCCATGTAAGTTAATGTTCACCAATTAGTAAAAGTAAGTAAAAAAAAAAAGTAAACATTTTTTTATGTCCGAGAATTTTTGGCTTCAAAAGATCTGCCGCAAAAAGCCGTTTTCTTTTAGATATCGCGACGTTGAGGAACTAAAAAGTGATGACGGTTTAATTATAGCAATGAATCTACCACCCAATTGCATTGCGCTTATTGCAAAACGTTATCAACTTGGTCAGATTAAATTATAACAAGCGCGAATGTTATATTCGGCTCAGCCGAATCTATATACCCACCATCAACTTTTTCAAATTTTACGTTATATGGGAAATGGGTGTTAAAGTGGGCGGACCACGCCCATTTTTTGTTTCCGAGTTTACATTGGTCCTTGAACTATTAGAACACAATTTCGTTGAAGTTTCACCTTATATGGGAGGTTGGCGGTAAAGTGGGCGGACCACGCCCATTTTTGGTTTCCAAGTTAATATCGACCCTCAAATTATTTACACAAAATTTCGTTGTCGTACATGCTTTTGTTTAAGAAATATCAGCAGAAAAGTATGAAATGGACACCCTGTGTTTCTAGTTTTAAGCTCATATCTTTTTGTTTATCAACCGACTTTGCCCATTTTCAATACCAAACAAATATTTCGTAGCCATACGTTGTCTCGTTCGAGCCCTATCCTGCTTTCAACTGACGGACGGACATAGCTATATCGACTCAGATACTATACTTTGTGGGGTCTTAGATGATTTCTTCAACATGTTACACACGGAATGACAAAATCAATATACCTCCCATCTTTTGGTGGGTATAAAAAGCAACTGCTCACCCACTTGCTTGGCGAGAAGGGAACAAATTTGCGGTTCAGATTCTAGCTACGTCGTGGGATAAAACATCCGTGTCCAATATCCGAAAATCCTGGAACGCCTTTCTCAAATTCGGTAGTGAATAGAGTGAAGAGGTTAACATGCCCTTAAATATTTTACAAAATATAATTCAGGAAGAAAATGAAGATCTTTCAACTATTGGTATACTTTCACGAATACTGACATTAACAACTGGATTCAAGAAGAATTTCATGTGGAAAGTAATGAGGATAATTTATACGATAGTGGTTATGAAGAAAACAAAATTAAAATGGACGATTGTATAACATCGATAAACATATGCATACAATGGACTTTAGAAAATGATAAGCCGACAACAGCACCATATGAACTACGTGATTCAGCTGTTATTTTAAAAAATAATTTGCAAAAAGAAGCAACTCAAAATCTCCAATTTCTTGAAAAATGTTCAAAATGTAAATATATCAATAAAAACAAATCTAATTTTAAAAATTAAATAGAATTTTTCAATAAAATTTTATGTTCTGTTATCGCGAAAATTCAGCTTTCGCGACACGACAGGTTTTTAATTAGTCGTGTAAATCGAGCTTGCACTGTATTTTATTAATTGAAATTAAACCTATTATTCAATTATTTAACCTATTTTTAAATTCAAACTATTATTCAATTATTTCATTTTGTTCAGAATAGAACACAAAACAGGGCTAAGGGCAGAATAAAGGCAACATTTTAGACAGGAAAATGATAAAAAGATTATATTTAATAGGATAATCGATATTAAAGTTTTAAAAATATTTTCAACTTTTGTTAAAAATATTTAGTTTTTAAATTAATATTTTTAACAAAAAAACCAAAATAAACAAATTATGGCTTTAGCGCCACGTATTTTTTTGAGATAATTTTAGCAGTTCCATATTTAAAATAGTAAATAAAAATCATTAAACCAATTATTGGCCATTCACTTGGCACAAAGTTTTAATAAAACATTTTTTTTTAAATTTCTCTAATTTGCATCATTTGCCATTTTTATTATTAGATTTCTGTTTTTTTTTATAACAAACATAAATTGTGCTCTATTTGTTTATAAATTATACCTTATTATAAAATTCCCAAAAATTATTTACAAAAACGTGTTAAGAATTTCAAAAATATTTGATTGTTTAAAAAACATTTTTTTTATCTAAAAATTATAATTAATGTCGGTTTCTTAATTAAATAAATTAAATTAAAAAGTAAATATTTTCTTTTGGTAAATAGTAAATAAAATATAAAATTAACAAGTACTTTGTTAAAAAAAATGTATTAAACAAATAGATAATATGACTATAAACTTTAAGTAGTTTGTTTTAAAACATATCTAAGCAGGTTTAGGTCAAATAACTGCATGAAGTATTATTCAGACAGAGACGTATCTTAATATTATAATAAATACTGAGCTAAAACTCAGAGGGAGGGTTAAATTTTAATAGTTTCCCTTTCATTATTAGTTTTTACCACGCTCTTTTGTTTTCGTAATTAAACTAGATAAAGATTTTTTCCTATAGTTTATTTATTTTTTTTTTTCTATAATGTGGTATATAAAGCTTAAAGAATTTTCTATTAATTTATAGTAAAACTTTAAACTATTAACAGAGAACTTGGAAAATTTTTTATTTGTTTAAAATGTTACAATTTCATAGTTTTAAACTTCTAATTTTAGTAATAGTTTTGAGTGATTGGAATTGTGTGCAAGCGGAAAATGTTTTCTTAAAAGCTTTTAAACTCTTGCATAAGGATCCAGGTCCCCAAGGTTCTGCTAGAGCTCGTGTGGAGACAAAATGGATAGAACAAAAATTAGATCATTTTAATGAAAATGATAATCGAACGTGGCAAATGGTAAGCAAGAGAAAGCAAAAAAAGACGTGAAAAGTGAAAATGTAAAAGTGAGCAGAACTCATTAAAATTTAAAAATTAAAAAAACAATAATAAAATATCAAATCCAAGTGCGAAGGACCATTTTCTTTAAAAGTGTAAATTAATAATGTAAAAGTTATTTTAGAAAATTTCTTTAATAATTAATATAAATTATTTCGGCATGAGAAGTTAAAAGTGAATTAAAGAAATTGAAGTTAAAATCAAGGTTCGAAGGACCATTTATTCGAACTATTTTTTCTTTTTTTTTTTATAAAAGAAATATATTTTTTTATTTATGAAAAGTCTAAAAAGTAATTTAAAAATGCAAACGAAAATAAAATCATAAGGAAATAGTTTTTCAATTATTAAAAAATCTTAAAAAAAATCTAACTAAAATTTACTTTAAACTTTTAATTTGCAAAATAAATAAAATAAAAATCAAGAAAATAATCATAAAATTTAAAAATATATTCTTAAGGTGGATGCCCCGATGGCCTAGTTGGTAGTGAGCTAGTCTGTCAGTCTGGGGTTTGTGGGAATCGATTCCCAACAGAGACTCTGGTCTGTTTCACTACAACGAGCAAATGGTCTTCGTTACTCCGCTCGTTTAGAATTAGAATATAATTTATAATTGTATTGCAATTATTCAATAAATAAAATATTCTTAATGTGAAAATTTAGCTAAAAAATAACAAATAGCAAAAAATCAATAGATATATATAAAAAAAAAATAGTTTCGAAGGACCAAATTTGTAAACAAAAAATTTAATTCGAAAAAATAACAAATAAAAACTAAATTTAACAGCAGTTCGAAAAACCATTCTATTAAATTCAAGATTTTAAAAAATAAATTTCAAAAGACAATATTTCGATAAAATGAAAAAATAAATAAACAATTTTTTGAAAGACCAAATTTGGTTTTGACAATTTGATAAAATAAAAAATGGAATCGAAGCATAATTTTTTATAAATTAAATTTAAATAAATATCAGGGACAGAAAATAATCATTATTCTTGAAATTTTAAACAAAAAAATCAGATACAAGGAACAACCGGATAAAAGTGTTAAATACAGAAATGTAATCTTCAGAACAGGTTCTATCGGAATCCGGAATGATTTTTATTTTTTTGATTTTTATGAAAAAAAATCAATATTAATGATTATTTTTGATTTTTATTTTTTCACTCAACTTTTAATGATTATTTTTGATTTTTACTTTTTTTGCTCTCAATATAAAACATGAGAAATGAAACTTTTACGCAATTTTTAATAAAAAAGATTTCTCATCGTAAATTAGATTTATTTGCTAAAAGGCAAGTGTGACGATATATTTTTCATCAGATTTTTTAAAAAATATCCAATTTTTTTTTTATAAAAATAGAATTTTTTTCTAAAATTTTATTCTTTTTATTAAAAATCAATTTTTTATTAAAAATAAAATTATTTGCAATAAATCAAAGTTTTTACTTAAAGAAAATTTTTTACTAGATAAAAGTTTAATTTATCATGTTAAGTTTTATATTGTGAACAAAAATCAAAAATAATCATTAAAAGTTGAGCAAAAAAATTAAAATCAAAAAATAATGATTATTTGTTAATTTTTATTTTAAAACTCATAATCATTACGGTCCCTGATAAATATAGAACTAAAAAATGGGTCAGTGGATAATTTTTACAAAAAATCAAATAAAATTTACAAAAAATATAAATTCAATGGAATATTATTTCAAGCTTCGAAGGACCATTTTCTTCTAAATATAATTAAAATTATTAATTAATAGAATTATCTAAAAATGTTTTAAGGGATCCTTTTTTTTCGAATTAAAAAAGTTAAATTAAATGAAATATAAATTTAACATTCGAAAGACCAGTTTTGTAAAAAATTAAATTAAACTTCTTAAAACAAAAATTTAATCAAATAAAAAAAAATAATAATTATTCGAAGGACCTGTTTTCATTTTATCAATTTTATAAAATAGAAAATAATAAAAATTGCTCGAAGAACCATTTTCCTAAAATTTTATTAAAAAAAAAAAAAAATGGCTCAAATGAAATATACATTCATGGATCGAAGGACCATTTTTGAAAGAATTAATTAAAATTAAAAGAAAATTTAAATCTATCTATCAATCTATCTATCTATATATCTATCTATCTATCTATCTATATATCTATCTATCTATCTATCTATCTATCTATCTATCTATCTATCTATCTATCTATCTATCTATCTATCTATCTATCTATCTATCTATCTATCTATCTATCTATCTATCTATCTATCTATCTATCTATCTATCTATCTATCTATCTATCTATCTATCTATCTATCTATCTATCTATCTATCTATCTATCTATCAATCTATCTATCCATCTATATAAAAATGAAACTGTGTTTGTTTGGGCTTTAAAGAAGGTTTAGCTTTCTGGACCGATTTTCTTAAAAAGTTTCACAGTATTATCCTGTAATACCCGAAAGTAAAATACTATACTTAATTTTCAGATAGGGTCAGGGGGAATAGTAGCCCCCATACAAAGTATATATTTATTATCACATATCTCCAAACCTATTATAAATGATGTCCTGAGATTTTGTGGTAATATCTTTATTATTAATTTACATAATTGAGATGAAAATGGGGCGGGTAGGTCTAGAGGGAGTGATAGCCTTCCTACAAAGAAAATACTAATTATAGGATAACTTAAATGTCATTACAAGAAAATTATTAAAATTTTACGGTATTAACTTTAGCATCAACCACCAAACTCAAAATGAAAATGAGACGGATAGGACCAGGGGAAATGGTACCCCCAAACAACGAAAATATTAAATATCGTATATCTTAGGAACTATTACAGCGAGAGTTTTCAAATTTTTTAAGAATAATATACTCAACAATCTTTATAAGTTTAGATTATATCTAAAGAACTTTTATAGTGGGAGCTCCCAAATTTTGTGGGAACAACTTTTTATCATATTGCATTGATGCTATTAAAATAAGACGGATAGGGCTAGCGGGAAGGGTAGTCCCCATATAATGAAAAAAAAAATATTTTTGCATATCTGAAAAAGTGATTTATTGAAAATTTTTATAAATAATTTTCATATCAAATTTGAATAGGGCCGATACGTCGAAGGGAGTATTAGCTCCCATATAAAGTTAATATTAGTTATCACTCACGGGGATAAGCTAGTTAAATAAAAACTGAAGGTTCAAAGAACCAACAATTTGATAAAATAAAAATTATTCGAAGGACCATTTTCTTTAAAATTTAATTCAAATTTAAATGAAACATAAATTGGAGGTTCGAAGGACTAATTAAAAAAATATTAATAATAAAAATGAATTGAATTCGAAAAACAACAAAAATACTAAACTAAAAGATTTAAAATCAAAATCCGAAGGACCAAGTTTTAAAAAAAGGAACATTTAATTAAACTTCATGAAGCAAAAATTTGATCAAATAAAAAAAAATTATTTGAAGGACCAATTTTGATTTGGACAATTTAATAAAAAAGAAAATAAAAAAATTGTTTGATCCCAGGAAAAATTGTATTAGTTCTACAACTAGTTCCAGAACACATGAAAATAACCTGTACTTGTTCTACTTTGACGTTACGACCAATGATTTTTGTTTGAAATTGTCACCTCCAGAACTAGTTCTGTGGAAGTGCTAGCTGGCCAGTACCCATTCTATGGAACGGTTCTAGAACTAGTTCTTTAATCAGTGATTATTGTTCGAAAATGTCACATTCGGAACTAGTTCCATAGAAGTGTTAGGAACCGGTTTCAGAATCTGTTTTTTTTTTTTTTTTTTATTTTATTTTATTTATTCATTTATTAATTTTGTAAATACTCTTTTTTTTATTTTTGAAATTTTTTATACAGTTCTAGGAAGTCATTCGAGAACCAGTAATTTCTTCTCAGAAGTGATGTAGAAGTCATATAGAATTAGTTCTTAAGCACTAGTTCTCTAAAACATTCCTTAAAACGAATTTAGCATCTGAATAATGTTCTACTCCATTAGTGTCAGAATTGGTTGTGATAACACTAGTTCTGAGGATGTTATTAAAGAATCTGAAGTGGTTCTGATTACACCAGTTCTAGAACTTATGTTTTTAGAACATGTTCTAAAATTTTTCCTGGGATGGATAATTTTCTTAAAAATTTAATTAAATTAAAAATAAAAAATAATAATAAATCCCAGAAAAAATGTACTAGTTCTACAACTAGTTCCAGAAGACATGAAAATAGTCTATACTCGTTCTAGTTTGGCGTTACGACCAATGATTTTTGTTTGAAATTGTCACCTCCAGAACTAGTTCTGTGGAAGTGTTAGCTAGCCAGTACCCATTCTATGGAACGGTTCTAGAACTAGTTCTTTAGTCAATGATTTTTGTTCGAAATTGTCACATTCTATTGAAGCGCTAGAGAATGGTTTCAGAAACTGTTTATTTAATCTAATGGTCTATTGTAAATATTTTTCGGAATTTTTTATAAAAGTTTTTTAAATAGTTCTAGGAAGTCATTCGAGAACTAGTAATTTGTTCTCAGAAGTGATGTAGAAGTCATTCAGAATTAGTTCTTAAGCAATAGTTCTCTAAAACATTTCTTAAAATGAATTTAGAATCACAATAAACTTCTGCTCGGTTAGTGTCAGAATTGGTTGTGATACTACTAGTTCTGAGGATGTTATTAAGGAATCTGAAGTGGTTCTGATTACTCCAGTTCTAGAACTAATGATTTTAGAACATGTTCTAATATTTTTCCTGGAATGGCACGATTTCTTAAAATTTAAAAATATAAATTCAGGGTTCGAAGGATCAAATAGATTTTTGATGAAAAATATGAGTGATAATAGATTTTCATTATTTTCGTTCTAAACCCTCTGGTTAACGAATTATAAGCAATTTTAAATATTTTTTGATTTTTATATAAAAATTGATTTTTGATGAAAAATATTAGTGATCACAGATTTTAATTATTTTCCCACTAAATCCTCGGGTTAAAGATGTATAAGCGATTTAAAATATTTTTATATTTTTCATATATAAAAATCGATTTTCGAAATTAAAATTTTACTATTTTTGAAACAATTGAAATAAAAAATAAATAAAAAATACTAATTTATGAAACCTTACTTTCAGCGTTATATGGCCAATGAAGAATTCTATCAAGAAGGAGGTCCCTTATTCATACATGTAGGTGGAGAATGGACTATTTCTCCTGGCTCTATAAGCAGTGGTCATATGTATGATATGGCTAAGGAAAATAATGCCTATTTATGTTATACTGAACATCGTTATTATGGCAAAAGTAGACCTGTCAGGTAAACTATTAAAAGAATATTTTTTAAATAAAAATCTTTAAAAAATTCCCTTTCTAGTGACCTTTCCAATGAGAATATGAAATATCTGCATGTACGACAAGCCTTAGCAGATTTGGCTCATTTTATACGCACCATGAAATCCACCATACCAGGCATGGAAAATTCTAAAGTTATATTAAGTGGTGGTTCATATTCGGCTACTATGGTCACATGGTTTAAGAAATTATATCCTGATTTGGCTACCGGATGTTGGGCTTCATCGGCTCCTTTATATGCTAAAGTGGATTTTGTAGGTGAGTAAAGGGAATTAAAACTAGTTTCCAAAAGCTTTCATTAATGTTAATATAATGTTATTTCCAGAATATAAGGAAGTTACTGGCCAATCCATACGTTTAGTGGGTGGTGATTCTTGTTATAATCGAATAATGAAGGGCATACAAGAATTGGAGAAAATGTTAACAGAAAATAGATCAGCCGATTTAAGAAATTCTTTAAATATTTGTGATACATTTGATGAGAGTAATGAATTAGATGTTTGGGTTTTATTCTCTACCATATCGGATATATTTGCGGGTATAGTGCAAAATCATCGGTAAGTTTAAATAAAAATAAAAAACTAATTATAAAAAAAAAAAAAAATTAAAAATAAATTTATTTTGATCTCCAGTGACAACACCATACAAAATGCCTGCAATAAAATTATGGAAGGAGAAGATGATCTTAAAGGATTTACTAATTTCATGTTGCGCTATTTTGCCGATAAAAATTGTACAGATATTACCTATAAAACTTCAGTAGAAGAAATTAAAGATACCAAATTTGGCAATGGAATGAGTAAGTAAAATAATTAACTTTATTATATCTAGAAAGAAATAATAATAAAAATTTTATTTTCCCAGTACGTCAATGGTACTATCAGACCTGCAATGAATATGGTTGGTATCAAACTTCGGGCTCTAAGGAACAGCCATTTGGTACCAAATTCCCCGCCAAACTATATACCACTTTGTGTCAAGATGCTTATGGTGAAGAGTTTACCGAAGAATATATTGAACAACAAGTAGCCAAAACGAATGAATTCTTTGGAGGTCTTAATCCGGAAGTAGAAAATGTTTATATGACACATGGACAATTAGATCCTTGGCGTGCAATGGGCATACAAGAAGAGGGCAAAGCCACTATTATACCAAGTGAGTTTTAGGGAAAATAAATTTAAAAATTTATTTTAATAATTTGTATTTTTTAGTGCGAGCTCATTGCAAAGATTTTGGTTCGATCAGTGACAAAGATAATGAAGAGCTAAAAGCTTCCAAAATGAAACTCAAAGAATTAGTTAAGGAGTGGTTAAAGGAGTAGCAAAATTATAAAGATGAAAACTATAAATTAGCTAAATTGTTAATAAAGTAAAATATAAAAAAACCCCTCTGGACTTTAAATATAAGAATTTAATTTTAATAAAATATAAAAGAGACCCTCCGGTTAACGATTTATACACAATTCTATATATATTTTTTGATTTTTCATATAAAAATCAAATTTTGATGGAAAATGGGAAGTGCATGCTCTTGGGCTTATAACTTTTGATGTAGTGAAAAATTAATAATACTGTTAAATGGTTTATATTTGTCATTATACTCACTAGCTATGTGCTAAGTTTCATGGTAATAGCAAAATTGGTTTTTCTTAAAATGGAAATTTAACAAAAAACACCTAAACATTTTTAAATTTTTTTTATTCATAATAAAAACGGTTTTATTACGTGATTTAAAAAATAATTTTTAGATTTATTAACTGAATTGTGTTTGTCTACTTGTTAACTATATAATGCAAAAAAACTGCGATCAAAAATATTACATTGTTTCCAAGTTATTCCAGAAATAATATGAAAAGTCATCGAATTTACCTCACAAAAGTATTTTAATTTTTATCACCTTTGTTTTTGAGAATGTCAAACAAAATAAAAATGTAAGAAATTATTGAAATTTTTATTAATAATAGGCCATAAGTATCACCATTAAATGTTTACCTCCTGGCAACTCTGATCATGAGGTTTCTTATATTATTTGCCTGTAATATTTTCCACTTTTAAATGTTTATTAAGGACATAAGGAGTGAGATCGAAAAATTATTAACACACATTTTGCCTCATAACTTTTTTCGTAATCAATATTCAAAATTTTTTTTTGATCTAGTTATCATGAAAAAATACTTCAGTTATTATTTTTAATAACAACCATGTTAATTTGTCCTTATTTTCATCAAAATAAGTGACGAAAAAGATTTACGTCCTACAATTTATTAAAAAATTTCAAAAAAAAAAAAATCCAAATAGGTCTTACAAATAATTGGCCACAGAATTAAATGTCGTCCGTAAAACCGTTTCTAATGTCATTAAAAAGTATCAGGAGAATTTTAATATTGATGTGAAACCTAGTTCGGTAAGAAAAGAGGACCACATGATATTAGGAAGGCCAGAAAATTGAAGGCATATTGAAAGGAACTCCAAACACATCTGGTAGAAAATCAGCTCAGTTTTCTCAGTGCTTCGACTATTTGGTGCGAAAAGTTAAAGCTAATGGGAAAGTTGATAACATATAAAGATAAAAAAATTCCAAACTGGAATTCTGCAAAAAAAAATTACATGCCAAAAATAGGACTCGGAATTTAAAACCAAATTTCATACAAAAATACTCAAGCTGTATAATTGACGAAGAAACGTAGGTGCTGGCAGAAACTTCGCAGCTTGTGTCTCAAAAATTTTTATTGCTAATGCTCGAAGCAATGTTGGAGATAAGTTTAAGACCCAAAAGCAGCAAAAATTTCTTACAAAATTCATGGTATGACAAGCTTTTTGCAGTTGCGGCAAAACAGGAAAGTCATTTGATACATTCGGATCTATAAATACCAAAATATGCATAAAGGAATATTTGCAAAAAAGACTTCTTCTTTTCTTAAGAAAGCACAACGTGTCCACATATTTTTGGACCCATTTGGTATCATGTCACTACGGTAAGAAAGCTCTGGAGTGGTACCAAATCAATAATATAGTTTTAGTACCAAGAGAGGTCAATTTTCAAAATTGTCCATAGCTTTGACCAGTGAGAGATATTGAGCTCTTGTGAAAAGTGAATTCAAGAGCACAAAAAAGGTGTCCCAAAATACCGAAGATTTTAACAGAAGATGTGCACACTATTCCAAAAAAGTAACTGAAGCAACTATCAAATCTCCAAAGAAAGGGTTTTCAAAAATGATCCACAATTTTATAATTAGTGGTTAAAACCATATCAAATGGTTAAGTTATCAAATGATTAAAAAAATAATGAAAACTCTAAGATCAACCGTTTCCAAGTTATTGAATATTATGTATGTTAAGACTTTTTCGATCTCACTCCTTACATATTTTTTATTTACGGTTCACATTGTAACCATTATATCAGAAAAATTAATGATTAATTCTACCGAAGTCTTACTACAAATATTGACAAACATAGGCAAAATTTATAAAGAAAATAAAAACCGAGTATTCGGCGCAAAAAACCGATTTATTCGATATTCAAAAAGCTAACATTTTAAAAAAACCGACCCGAAATTTTTCAAAAAACCGGGTAAAACCGATCAAATAAAACCGGTTCGATCATCCTACTAATTATTTAGCCATATTATTTTTGAATTAATAACTTGCGCTCTAGAAATGCTGGAGCGAAAATTTTTCAATTTTATTTTCATCAACACAAGTAATATTAGCAGAAAAGTAAACTTTTTCGGGTATTTTTAACTTTTTATAGTGCCCCTATAGCTTGAAACGACGTATGGTTATGTAACTTAAAATATGCCTTTTATCACGTTTTTTACTATGGCACCAATTGGCCGGTCTAAGTCTTCCATTTTATAACAGCTAATACCTACAGAAACACAATCTGAAAGTTTTATTAAAATATGTGGACCAATACTTCAGTAAAATGGCCTTAATGTTGAAGATTTTTAATTTTTAACAAAATAATGAAACAATGTACACCGTTTGGAATGTCAATACATATTTATAACTTTTGCAGTAAAAATTATTTTTCGAAGACATGACAAAGTCCATTTATATTTCCAAATAAAGCAAATTAAATTTAACAAATAATTTAGGAAAATTTACCCTAAAATTAAAATTGAAATAAGTTTCGATCAAATTAACCCAAATGTATAGACGGAAGGACGAACATTACCATTCTTCCAAAAAAAAAAAAAAAAAAAACTTATAATTCTAGAAATGCATTTTTTTACTTACTAATAAATATGAAACTAAAGCGCAATCATTAATGTGATAATATCACCTTTAGTTGAATTCAGCATAATTTTCGATCCATTGATCTCCAATGTATAGACAGACGGACGGACATTAACATTCTGTTAAAAAACCCAAATGGATAGACGGACGGACATTACCATTCTTCTAAAAAATATATAATTTTAAAAATGCATTTTTTTTACTTAATAATAAATATAAAACTAAAGCGCAATCATTAAATTGATAATATCATCTTTCGATGAATTAAGCATAATTTTCGACCTATTCAACTCCAATGTATGGACGGACGGACGAACGGACGTACATTAACATTCTGTTAAAAAAATCCTAAAATTCTAAAAACGCATTTTTTTTACCTAATAGTAAATAGAAAAATAAAACCTGATCATTAAAATATTTATATCACCTTTCCCTAAATTAAGGACCATTTTCGACCACATTTATAAGCGACTTTAAAATATTTTTCAATTTCTCCTATAAAAATTGATTCTTAATGAAAAATATGATTTTCATAATTTTTGCTTTAAACACTCTGTTTAATGATTATCTGGTTATACTATTTAATATTTTTTTTACTCTATTAGTATATGCCGATAATAAGTATTTTCGATTTGTATTAATTATTTGATTAGATTTTTATTTTAATACAAATGAAATTTCTATCTAAAAACGAATAAATAGTTTATTTTATCAATTGATTTGTTATCAAACGAATAAGTGATTGCTTAACCTTTTTAGAATTTATTTAGCATTTTGAATTTTAGTCTTTAAAGAGTTTTCATTGAAGACGGTTAAAATGACTAAATTATTTTTAATAGTGTCAGCTGTGCTGGCCTTTACAGCCTGCGTAAGAGCACAGGATGAGGAGGTACCAGCATTTGTTAAAATATTTAATGAATTACATCAGGATCCAGCACCCCAAGTGGCTGCAAGAGCAAATGTTAAAACTTTATGGATTGAACAGAAATTAGATCATTTTGATGCTAATGAAACCAGAACTTGGCAAATGGTAGATATTTCATATTTTTCAAAAAAGAAGTTAATTGATGTAGAGATTTTATTTTTAGCGTTATATGTCCAATGATGAATTCTATAAACCTGGAGGTCCCTTGTTTATTTATGTGGGAGGTGAATGGTTTATTTCTCCTGGTTCCATTAGTGGTGGTCATGTTTATGATATGGCTAAGGAACATAATGGTTATTTGTTTTATACTGAACATCGCTTCTATGGTCTAAGTAAACCCGTAGAGGCCATGACTAATGAAAACTTAAAGTATTTGGATGTTCAACAAGCTTTGGCTGATTTGGCTCATTTTATACGCACCATGAAGGCCACTATACCTGGCATGGAAAATTCTAAGGCTATACTAACAGGAGGTTCATACTCAGCTACTATGGTGACATGGTTTAAGAAATTATATCCCGATTTGGCCGCTGGTTGTTGGGCTTCTAGTGCTCCTTTATATGCTAGAATTGATTATTATGGTGAGTTAAGAATTTAGATTTTATAAAAAGATATTAAGTATTTTACTTTTCTTTTCTCTTTTAGAATACAAAGAAATTATGGGTCAATCTATAAAATTAGTAAGTGGCAATGCTTGTTATGATCGCATACAACGTGGTTTTGCTGAATTAGAATCAATGTTTGAAAATAAACGTGGTTCAGAAGTCAAAGCTATGTTGAAATTATGTAATAACTTTAATGAAAATAATGATTTGGATTTATGGACTTTGTTTTATGAAATTTCGGAATTATTTGCCAATTTAGTGCAAAATCACAAGTAAGTAAATTAACATAAAAACATATTCTCACTGAAAATCAAAATCTCAATTAATTTCCCTTAAATCCTTAAAGTGATGGCAATATACAAAGTGCCTGCAATCGCATAATGGAAGGTTCTAGTGATGTTATAGGTCTGGCCAATTATATTGTATATAGATTTAATACCAAGACCTGTACTGATTTCTCCTATAGATCATATTTGAATATGTTTAAGGATTCTGCTTTTAGTACCAATATAAGTAAGTACTTTTTTAATGAATTAATTTTAAAGAACATTAAATTTTATTTAAAGAATTTTAGTGCGTCAATGGATCTATCAAACCTGCAATGAAGTTGGCTGGTATCAAACCTCCACCTCACGTAATCAACCTTTTGGTACCAAATATCCTTTGGACTTTTTTGTTACTCTATGTGCTGATGCTTATGGTGAAAAGTTTACCAAAGAATATATAGAAAAAAGATTAGTGGAAACAAATAGAATCTTTGGTGGTCTTAATCCTGGTGTGGAAAATGTTTATATGACTCATGGTCAATTGGATCCTTGGAGATCAGCTGGTTTAGAAGATGAAAGCAAAGTTACCATAATACCTTGTAAGTAAATTAATCTTATGTACAAAGATAAAAAATATTTCATTAAAATTTGTTTCATTTCAGTACACGCTCATTGCAAAGATTTAGGTTCTATAAGCGATCGTGATACACCTGAACTTAGAGCTTCTAAGGAAAAGGTGGCTGCTTTGGTTAGACAATGGTTGGCGGAATAATCTTTTAAAACTTATAGATAAGTTATACACGCGTCTTGTATAACTATTTCATATTAAGATTGTAAATTATTTGTATTTTTGTATTATTTTTTCCAGTTATTATTTAGTTTTTTCACCAGTTATTTTTTTAAAATATAGTATTTATGATTTTATTATAGCAATAAAAACAAATACAAAATAATATTTAAGATTAAATATTATCGCATTTTTTTTTTTGCAATACATATCATTACGTATTGTTATTAAGTAGTAGGTTATTATCATGCAATATTATTTAATAAATTCTAGGTACTGATTCAGTTTCTTATAGATTAAAAATTTCAAATTTGAAAATATTGATTAGAAGAAGATATGGTGACATGAGTGCTTAAAAAAAACCTTTTTATAGTAAATTTCTTGTAAGAAAAAAAGCTACTGATATATTCCAATAAAAACTTACTTACAAAAAATTACATATTTCCTAGTAAGTAACTACTTGAATAAGCTGTTACTTTTTAGCAACTAAAAAAATTTTTAAACTGAAATTAAAAAGTAGCCTTAACTGAGATTTAAACATAACTAAAAATTCTTGTACATGATCCAATACTACCGTTTTGTGTAGTAAAAAGTATTCATTACCAAAATCCAATTATTGCTAGGATGTTGCGATTTAGGTTTAAATTAATTAACCATCAAAATTGTTTTTTTTTTTTTTTATTTTGTTAAGAATTTAAAATTTTTCTATTTAAAAAGTTTTATCAAAATCGTATAGTGAAAATGCTATGTATAGCATCATACGCTTAATTGAGTTCTTTTTTTAAACAATCGGAACATTGAGTGAATAAATGTTGAAATTTAAATCCAACTGCACGAGCTATTGAAGAATAGAATAAAGACTTTTTATTTTTTTTTTTTTTTTTTTTTCGAAACAACTTGATTTCTGAAGTTTCTTAGAATAGTCTAGAAGCTAAAAGTATGAATACTGTGAAATATGAGTGATATTTCCTACCAAAAAGGAAAATGATTTTTATGTAAAAAAACATAAATAAATATAGAGCATATTTTAGCATGGAATGGTATTTTTGGCATATTTTATATTTAAGATCATAATTTTGCATATTTTATACCTAAAAGCAAAAATTTTGCTTTTCAAATCTAATTCCATAATAATTTTTATTTTAGACATTGATAGAAATTTCATCATTTCTTGATAGAATGTAAGGAGTGCGATCGAAAAAATCTTAACACACGTTTTGCCTCATAAAGTTTTTCGGAATCAATATTGAAATTTTTTTTTTTTTTTTTGATCTATTCATAATGGAAAAATACATCAGTTATTATTTCTAATAACATCCATGTTGATTTGTCGTGATTTTCATCAAAATGAGTGACGAAAAAGATTTACGTGCTACAAATTATTAAAAAATTTAAAAAAAAAAATCCAAATAGGTCCTACAATTAATTGGCCACAGAATTAAATTTCTGTGGTCAAACTGTTCCTAATGCTATTAAACAGTATCACGAGAATTTGACTATTGATAGAAAAAATGGTTCGGGAAGAAAAAATGTCCACATAATATCGGTAAGGCCCAGAAAATCGAAAGCATATTGAAAAGAATTCCCTACACATTTGGTAGAAAACAAGCACGACAAGCTCAGAGCTCTGACTATTTGATGCGAAAAGTTAAAGCTAATGATGAGTTTAGAACGTATAAAGTCCAAAAAGTTCCAAACGGGAATACTGCAAAAAATATTGAAGTCAAGAATAACCACAGAAATTAAAACAAAATTTCATATAAAAATACTCAAGTTATATAATTGACGAAGAAACTTATGTGCTGGCAGAATTTTCGCAGCTTATATGTCAAAACTTTTTATTGTTAATACTCGAGGCAATGTTAAAGATAAGTTTAGGATCCAAAAGCAGAAAAATTTCTTACAAAATTCCTGATATAACAAGCTTTTTGCAGTTGTGGCAAAACAGTTAAGTCATTTGATACATTGGGATCTATAAATACCAAAATATGCATAAAGGAATATTTGCAAAAAAGATTACTTCCTTTCGCAAAAGAGCACAACGTGTCCACATATTTTTGGACCCATTTAGTATCATGCCACTACGGTAAGAAAGCTCTGGAGAGGTACCAAAACAATAACTAAAAGAGGTTAATTTTCAAAATTGTCCATAGCTTAGACCAGTGGAGAGATATTGAGCTCTTGTGAAAAGAGAATTAAAGAGCACAAAAAAGGCTCCCCGAAATACCGAAGATTTTAAAAGAATATGTACACACTGTTCCAAAAAAGTGACTGAAGCAACTATCAAATCTCAAACGGAAGGGTTACCAAAAATGGTCTACAAGTTCATAAGTAGTGGTTAGAACTATAAAAGTTATATTTTTCTGTAATCTGCAATAAATTATCAATTAAATTAAAAAATAATGAAAAACCTAAGATCAACCGTTTCAAAGTTATTGAATATTATATGTGTTAAGATTTTTTCGAACGCACTCCTTATTATTTTTGGACGTTTTTAAGTGTAAAAAGATATTTGCTTTTAAGAATTTTTTTTTTTTTTTTTTTTTTTTTTTTTTTTTTTGTTCAAATTTAAAAAGTATATTTTCCGATGTTAAGAGCATTTTCTGTATGCATAAAATCCTTATTTTTTTTAGAATAAAAGCATATAGAGCAAAAAAGATGGAAATCAATGAGTGATCATATTTTTTACAAAAAAAAAAAAATCAAAATTGAAAACGGAAAATTTCACAAAAAATCGAAAATTTCACCAAAAATCTAAAATTTCTCCAAAAATTTCAAAATTCTTCAAAAAGTGGAGGGTGGTCCGAAATGCTTTTTGTAATTTTTTTAAAACGCTATAAAATAACTACACTATGGAAGATCTAATGATACCCAATTAAGGGTGATTATCTTTACTTTTCATCCAAATAAAAATTTATTTTGAATTTTTATAGACTTTGGAATGATTTGCCATTTTGTCTCATAACCTCACTTTTCAATTTGGACACAAGCTAATCAAATAAAATAATTACTAGACAGACTTTACTTACATACAATTTTATTTAGTTCTTACTATATTGATAGAAATTGAGGGTGATATAATAGGTAACAAAATAATACAAAACATCATGCTCAGAATAGTTTCTGTGCACCAGGTTTTACAATACTTAATAATTGTTTAATCAATTTTGTTCAATATTTAGAAAGCATTCAGATGTTTATTAATTACACAGTGCTCGAAAAAGGCACTTATTTTTTTTTTAACAAGATGGGTACCCATTGGGTTAAACTAAATCCACCTATGAGAATGAGGTTGAGCCAACAACATTCTGCTTGTTAATCCAGCGCTCTAGCTAACAGATCCACGTGAATACTATGCACAGTATGCAAACAATAATGACACCTCATTACCATGAAACTACTCAAATAGGTAGTTGTCATTACAGGAAACCAAAAAGTTTTTGCTGAGTACTTTATAAAATATAGAAAAAGATTGTAATAAGGGTGCTGTCTTAAAACCATAAAACATGATTTTGAAAAGGAGATCTCCTGACTAGGTCTAGACCTAGTCAGTGTTGAGTTACTATTAAAAATGTAATTTTCAAAAGTTATAAAAATTAAATTAGAAAATGTCTATTACATTACAGTCCTAGCTTTTTTCGCCCTTATATTATTTAGAAATATGCATATAATATTTTATTTAAATAAGGTGTGTGTAGTTTCACGTAGTCTTTGATATTAAAACGTAGTCAACGTAATCATCGCAGCTTAATTTTATGTTTATGACGTAGTCGTTAAATTCAGGACATATTATTATTATTATTGGAAACATATTTCTTTTAATTTTCAGCGATATTTTGATTGACTAACTTTATACGCTCTAATAATAAAACACTTTTCCGAGTAGCAGCACTTAAGTAATCATTTCTAGTGGCTTTTTGCCTAACCCAATGACCGTATGTTTTAGAAAACTCTATTAGGATTTGGTGGATAATATTGGACCTATCCTTGTCTAGGTTGATTTTAAAGAATAATGAATACCAAAAAGTTGTAGGAAATATATTCCAAGAATTTAGTTCTTTATAATGCTACGATCGTATACAAAATATTGCTGCAGAAGAAACGAAGTTGGGTTTTTATAAAAATTGTAATTAAACATTTAGAAATTAATAAAACTTTACTACTACCCAATTTTCACTATCAAGGCAATATTCTTGTAAAATCTAAAAAAAATACACCAAAAATACCATGAGATAAGAATAAATTGATTACTAGAGATAAATTATGGCGAAAACTATGTATAACATTATCAAACAATAAAATACTAATAAATTAACAACTCGAGCAAATCTTATCACTATAAATTGACCAATCTTTTAAACAATCTAATTTTAAAATTTCTAATACAAATAGATATACAACTCTTGGTCTAAGTTCTAATTGAAATTAATAAAACAGTTTTCTATGGCCCATAAGAAGCTCATTTACCAAAATGAAATTCACTGTAACGGTTGTGGCAATTTTAGCCATTTTGGCTTTGGCTAAGTCACAGGAGGAAGAAACTAAACATGTACCAGCCTTTGTACGTTCATTGAATGAATTACACAGGGGTCCTCCTGATGTAAAAGTGGATAAGAGCAAAGCTCAACCCAGAGTGACAACAAAATGGATTACACAAAAATTAGATAATTTCGATGAGAGTAATGAAGAGACCTGGGAAATGGTAAGTGATTTTATGGAAATTTTAAAATAATTTGGGAGATTTTATTTAATATGTTTTTCATGTTCTTTTAGCGTTATATGGTAAATGAAGATTATTTTGAAGAAGGAGGTCCTATGTTTATTTATTTGGGTGGTGAATGGGCTATTTCTCCTGGTAGCATTCAAAATGGCATCTTTGTTGATTTGGCCAAGGAACATAAGGGTATTTTATTCTATACTGAACATCGTTATTATGGACAAAGTAAACCTACCAGGTAAGAGTTGAGAGATTTTAAAAGAGTTGTCGTAAATTTTATAACGTTTTTAAAGCGTTTTGAAAGTGTTGGCTTTACAAAAAAGAAAACAATTTTCCACCATTTTTTTTAATTAAATACATAATATAAATTTTATATAGAAAGTGTTGTGAAAGCCCCTTAATTTTTGTTTTTACAATGCTTTAAAAGTGCTTTAAAGGCCACGTGATCTATTGCAAACAAAATATTGTTTAAAGTTGAAGAATTTTTCTCTTTGAAACTCAATCTCAATCTAATTATTAATTTTTTAATTTCTTTTTAGCAATCTTTTGGTTGAAAACATGAAATACTTGCATGTCAAACAATCCTTAGCTGATGTGGCCCACTTTATTCGCACTCAACGTGAAACCGATCCTCGTTTAGCCAACTCTAAAGTCATCATTTCTGGTTGCTCCTACTCTGCCACTATGGCTGTATGGTTTAGTAGAACCTATCCAGATTTAGTTGATGGTAGTTGGGCTTCAAGTGCTCCTATCTTAGCTAAAGTTGATTTCAAAGAATACAAAGAAGTTGTAGGAAAGGCATTAAAAGAATTGGGATCTCAACAATGTTATGATCGTGTACAAAATGGTGTTGCCGAATTGGAAGCTATGTTTGCTGGTAATCGCTCAGCTGAAGCCAAGTCGCTGTTGAAATTATGTAATTCTTTTGATCATAATAATGATTTGGATTTGTGGTCTTTGTTTGGTACTATATCGAATATATTTTCCGGTATTGTGCAATATCAAAAGTAGGTCCAAAAACAAATTAATTCAATTAAAAAAACATATTAAATATTAACTCTTTTTCCAGGGAAGGTGATGTACCATTTTATTGCAACTATTTAATGAGTTATGAAGATGATTTGACCGCTATTACCTCCTTCTTCTTATATCGTTTGGGTCATCCTAATGGTTGTCATGATGTCAGCTATAAAGATACTTTATCTTACTATTTAGATTCTACTTATGCCATGGGAGCTTGTAAGTTTAATTTACAAATTTCATTTCTTTACTTTATAATAATCATATCCTTCTTTTATTTTATATTTCTCTATAGCCCGTCCCTGGTATTTCCAAACTTGTAATGAATATGGTTGGTATCAAAGCTCCACTTCACCCCAACAACCTTTTGGTTCGAAATTCCCTGCTACTCTCTATACCACTTTATGTTATGATATCTTTGGTTCCAAATATACCAACGAACAAATTCACAAATTGGTTGATGAAACCAATATGTTCTTTGGTGGCCTTAATCCTCAAGTTAAAAATGTCTATATGACTCATGGTGGCTCTGATCCTTGGAGTGCCATGGGCCATGGCGTTGAACATGGTGCTAGCGTTATACCACGCACCTCTCATTGTGCCGATATGGGTTCTATTAGCAGTTTTGATACTGCTGAAATGCGTGCCTCTAAGGAACGTTTAATTGAATTAGTACGTCAATGGTTGGCTTAAATAAAGTGTATTTTTTAAGTTTTATGTATAATAAAAATATTATATAATTTTTTATATTAAAAAATAATAATCTTGTGTTTTTGTGAATGGCTAATACAATTTAGGTGCCACATTTTTTAGAATCATATAATTTTTTTCGTTCTAAATATACTCTAATATAATTAAAGTCTTATCTTTATATATATTACTGGTAATTTGTTTACTCTTTGGGAAAATATAAAGTGGCACAAGTACCGCGTAAGCATTAAGCACTTATCCTAATCTTTATCGAACTTTTTTGGGGTTTTCAGCTATATTTTTTCAATCTAATTGATAACAATCGTTTACTAGTTTTCACGAGTTGTTACAAAATTTTAAATAATTTAATCCAAATAATTAAACATTGAAGCAAATTAAATAGCATGCTTTTAACAATGATAAGAAGTAAAATTTTATTTAGGAACAATTAAAATATTTTATTAACAGAAAAAGCAAAAGTATTTTTATAATAAAGAGGCATGTTTTTCCAGCTGATCTTGTACGTTAATAGATCTTAATATATTACTAAAATTTTTATTTCTGATTTGAAGTATAAACATTTTTCCCAATCTACTATAAAAAACAAGTGGTGGCAATATTCTGGGCCCATACCGATCATATAAAACCCTACACTATTTTGTATATGCAGCAAAATTTGGGGAGGGTTTTTATATGGGACCTGTTCCCCATACTTTTATTAAGTGTAACTTATATTTCTATAAAACATACATATGCATCATATTATTCTAAATTTATATGAAATTTATAATAAATGGGGTGAAAGATGAAGTAAGCCTTATGTGGAAGCTATGGTTAATTATGGATCGATCTTTATTATAGGAATATTATTTGTGTTGAATCTCATTAAAATATGTTTAATGTTTAAGATATTTATTAGTATTAAAACTCTATTTTGGGAGAACATTTGTATGGGGTCTAGGTGAAATAATGGACCGATTATAACCAATTTCAATATACTTCGTTCTTATATCTGTTTCATTAGGATATCTTTTAAATTGTGACCTGAACTTTGCACAAAAATTTACATGGATAGGCAGCCACAAAGTGCGGGTAAGTGCAGTGCAATGTCTTTGTCTTTTTTGATCACTTTTGCTTTCTGTCTCACGTTTGTTGAGCCTCAGTGCATCAGTAGCCCGATTCCTATTGTATGGTAATGAAATAAGCAATTTTTGAGAAAAATCTACATAATTAAAAGGCTTCAGAAACTCGAAAACCGGTTTTTGTTTAGGAATATCTCCACCATTTATGAACCGATCTTGCTGAATTTCAATAGCAAAATTCTCGAAAGGATTTCCGATCATTTGATATATACCTATATTATATATGACAAAAAGGCCATTTCAACCGACACACGCACGGACATGGTCCTATTGTCATCTTTTCTTACAAGGATCCCGAAAACATCAACTTTTTTTGGTTTTTGACGAAAATTGTGGAAATTTCAAAGAGAATGACAAACTTATATATACCCTTTACAACTGTGGTGACGTGTATAATAAACGTATTAAATTCCAAAAACCTTTGCAAGGTGTTTGAAATTAGCTCTCAAATCTATAACCGGCGGCGGCGTAACGGACTTTTTTCATAAAGGATTCAAAAAATTATAATTTCAAAAAATCGAATAGTGTTACCTCCGCCATTTTTGGATCGATTTCTATGATTTGCTATAGTAATATTCATAAAAGCGTTACAAATGATTTTATGTATACATAAACGATGGATGACTAAACGGATATCATTATTTCGTGACACCCACCTATAAGGATCCAAAATATATATACTTTATGGGGTATATTTGGTAAAAAATTTTAGCGCACGCAGAGAAAAAATATGGTTCTGGTGCCCATAATCTAAGAGCATCATACTATGATTGTAATATATGATTACAGTTAAAAATTAGTATGTTTGTACATAATTATCATTATGATTCCATTTTAAATTTTTTTCATCATTTAATGATTCTATTTTATAATATTAATAACTTTTTTTATAATATTGCTTCCGGATGCTTTTATCATATCGTAATTTAATCATATTATGATTGCATTGTAATATATTTTGATTCCATTTTGTCATATTTTGATTCCATGTAATCGTATTATAATTGCATTTTGTTATATTATAATTCCATTTTATCCATTTTTATTTTATCATGTATATAATCCAATGTTTTCATATTTATATTCAATTGTACCACCATATGTAGTACAATCATCATAACGAAGATAAATAACCTTGTCAATTTATATTTATTCATAAATAAACTAAATATAAACAATGAAATTGAAAAGTATATTTAAAAACCACAAGTCCGAATGTTATATTCGGCCCGGCCGAATCTATATACCCACCATCAACTTTTTTAAATTTTACGTTGTATGGGAGGGGCGGTAAAGTGGGCGGACCATGCCCATTTTTTGTTTCCGAGTTTACATTGGTCCTTGGGCTATTTGAACACAATTTCACCTTATATGGGAGGTAGGCGGACCACGCCCACTTTTGGTTTACGAGTTTATGTCTACCCCCGAACTATACGTACAAAATTTCGTTGTCGTACATGCTTTTATTGAAGAAATATCAGCAAAAAAGTATGGAACCGACACCCTGTGTTTCTAGTTTTTTAGCCCATAACTTTTTTGTTTATTGCCCATTTTCAATACCAAACAAACCTTATATAAGATAAATATTTGTGTCAAATTTCGTCCCCCTACTTCGAGCCCTATCCTGCTTTCAACAGACAGACAGACGGACAGACGGACGGACATAGCTAGATCGACTCAGAATCTAACCAGGACCCAGAAAATATATACTTTGTGGGGTCTTAAATGATTCCTTCGACATGTTACACACGGAATAATAAAATCAATATACCCCCCATCTTTTTTATGGTGGGTATAAAAAGGATATGAAAGGGATAAGTATGATATTTATTTGTAACATTTTATTGTCCCCATATTTATCCCCATAATAATATAAATATGGTTTGAAAACAGAATATGGTTTAAGAACAAGGAAAAAGACTGCAAATATTTAATGGTTGTAGAAGCAATGACATTTTACATATTACCAAAATTTTGTTTCTCGTACAAATATTCAAAAACATATAATTTTTGTAGTCAACCATATTAAAATTTGTATTGACTGTAAAAACTAAATGACAAAATTTAAACAAAAACATTGGTATCATGAAAAATTTAAATGTCACAAAAAAATTCAAAAATGTCATCGATAAACAGAAAATTTTATAAAAAAAAAAAAACTTTAAATTTCACTAAAAATCGAAAAAATCTCTTAAAATCGAAATTTCACAATAATTTTAAATTTTGCCATAAATCCAAAATTTCACTAAAAATGTGAAGTTTCAAAATTTAACTTAAACTACTTTTTGGATCAAATTGAATTATATTGGAAAGTTGTAGAGAAGGACTTTATCTTTCAGAAAAATCAACTTGTAGTCCCCCTGTAATACTATACGATAAGCTACAGAGTGTCAAATTTGAACACTTCGTTTTTTTTTATTTCCGTAAAGTGCTTGGTGAGATAAAGATAAACATATGCTTACTCACCTAAGTTATCTCTTACAATTTAAAAGATATTTACGATTGAATTTTTGATTTTTTGCCTCGACTTTATATCGTTTTTCAGGAATAAGTCCTGAAGTATATGAGGGAATTTTTTTTATCGATTAATAAAAAAATTTCGAAACTAATTTTTCGTTACACATAGAGAAACAGGCAGTTAATGCATTATTAAAAAATTTAATATAAAATTTATTTTTTTAAGGCTTTATTCATAATAAAAATTTTAATATTATAAACTTTTTGTATGGAAAATAGTTGTATTAAGCTTTGATAAATTTCATATTTTTATTACGAATAAGGCAGTTAATATTTAAACTTATTTATTAATCATTTTCAAAATAGAACACTTAAGTTTATATCAAGCACCCTAAAACATATTTTTCAATCAATATAAATATCTTTAATGTTCAAAATGTTTTTTCATTTGTTGAAAAAAATATGTGAGGGATTTTTATTTTTTAAAATAAATATCCCTCATGATGAAAAAAATAAATATCTTTAACGATAAATATCTTTAAAGATAAATATCAGTTCGAAACAAATTTCAAATTATTGTTTTTTTATACCCTACACCACCATAGGTGGGGAGGGTATTATGCGTTTGTGCTGATGTTTGTAACACCCAAAGATATTGGTCTAAGACCCACCTTAATTTAAACCAATCGGCTTAGAATCACTTTCTGAGTCGATTTAACGATGTCCGTCCGTCCGTCCGTCCGTCCGTCCGTCCGTCCATGTAAACCTTGTAATCAAACTACAGGTCGCAATTTTGAATCAAAATTAATGAAATTTGGCACACAGATTTCTTACAGTCCAGGGACGAAGCCTATTGAAAATGGTTATGATCGGTCCATTATTTCACCTAGCCCCCATACAAATATCCTCTCGGAAAAGGGGTTAACGATCAAAAATCCCTTAAAAATAGCAATATTTTAATGAAATTTGGCACATATAAGTTTCATATAAATATAAATAAGTGTGCCAATTTTTAAATAGATCGGTCCATAATTGACCATAGCTTCCATATAACCCCCTTTTCAGAAAATCACTTTAATGGGCATAAATCCCATTAAAATGTTAGTATCAAGTTAATATTCGACACAAATAAGTTTTATATGAACATAAATGATAGTGCCAAATTCTACAAAGATCGGTCCATAATTTACCATAGCTCCCATATAAGGCCCTCTTTCGGGAATCACCCAAAAGTGAATAAATTGATATAAATGTCTTATTTTACACTTAATATAAGTATCGGTCCACAATTGGCCCCAAGTCGTATAAAAAATATCCCTGCCCGAATTTTGATGTAGACAGTGGTGTAGGGTATCATATGGTCGGGCTTGAACGACTATATCTTCCTCTCTCGTTTATTCATACTTTTGTGTTGTTTTCAAAATATTATTTTTTTCTTTATTCAATGAAATTGTAGTTGTTTAGAATTTTTCCATCCGATGAAAAAAGTTCAAAATAATAAATATCACAAAAGATATTTTATATTTTGTTTGAAAATTCTACTTTAATGTTTCACAAATAAAAAAATATCAATAAATATTTGTAATAAAAGTTCCCATAAAACAAGCAAATACATCTTATTTCTTGTGTGAATCATTTTTTCTTTAGTATAAAAAAATATTTAAAAAGTATTTAAAAATCATGTTTTTCTTTTGAAAAAAATTTTCAAATATTTTAAAGGGATTTTAAAGACAAACACTCAAACATTTCCACTTAAATTATTTTTTCTTTTGAGGAATTTTTTTTAAGCTTTAAAACTCTTGCATTTTAAATTTATATTTTAGCTTTTACTGCTTAAAAAAAAACAACAGTTTAGGGCTTTTGCTATGCTTTTTTTTTTTAACTTAAAGTGTTTAAATAAAAAAAATCCATCCATTAGCATAAATGATCTAAATACATTTTAAATTAGTTAAAAATGTCTATAAATATGTTGGTTTAATGTTCATTTACAAGTACATACATACAGTGGTGGCCACGAATTTAAGACACGACATGTAACGAACTAAGTTGTGATAATTATTACAACCCTGCAATATAAAATTAGATTTTGTTAATTTTTCAGTGTACCCTGTAATGTTAAGATCAATTACCGTTATTTGGTTTTGTTTGTGTATACATTTTGTTGCTGTTTTTATTATATTTTCGTAAAAACGTGCTTTTGAGGCTGGTCACGAATTTAAAACATATAAGAAATATTTGGTTTTTAAGTGATTTTTTGGTGTTTTTTGAAGCTAAAAGGTAAGTAATGAATGTTTTATTCCATTTAATGTTAGAATACATCAAAATATTTAGTTAGAAATGGCCAGAGGTACTTGGAGTTCGGATGCCGAGCGAAAATTGATCCAACAAATGAATACTGATGGAAAAACAGTAATGGAAATTTCCAAGCTACTAAAATGTCCCAGATCCAAGATTTACAATGCACTGGAACACATCAAGCAACATGGCACTACCAAAAATGTCAAACAGCACCCTAGAGCCCGAAAAACTACACCCAGGGAGGATAGCTTAATTTATAAATCAGCTGCTAAAGATCCTTTCAAGAGCTCAAGTAAAATTAAAAATGAGATTTCATCGGATTTTGGTATTAATATATCGTCCAGGACAATAAAAAGACGTCTGAATGAGAAGAACTTACGTGGGTGTATTGCACAACGTAAACCACTTGTGTCAAAAAAAAATATTAAATCCCGACTAGCGTTTTCAAGAGAAAATCTCAATAAGCCGATGACATTTTGGAAAAATATACTTTGGAGCGACGAGTCGAAGTTTTGTCGCTTTGGTTCTGATGGAAAACAGTACGTATGGCGTCCTCCAAACCTGGAGCATCACCCAAAGTACACCCTTAAAACGGTTAAGCATGGTGGTGGAAATGTCATGGTGTGGGCAGCATTTTCCTGGCATGGTGTAGGTCCCATTCAGAAGATTATCAATAAAATGGACCAGCATATTTACAAAAACATACTGACAAGCATCATGATACCATTCGCTGAAGACAACATGCCTCTAATGTGGAAATTTATGCATGATAATGACCCTAAGCACACTTCACGCCTAGTGAAGAGTTGCTTAGAGGAAAATAATATCACAGTTCTGAAATGGCCAGCTCAATCCCCGGATCTCAATCCAATTGAGAACTTGTGGAATGATGTTGAGGAGCATGTACGAGCAGTAAAGCCAAAAAATTTGACTGATTTATGGGAAGAAATTCAAAAGGCTTGGTATGCCATTCCAAAGGAGCGCTGTATGGCCTTAGTTGAAAGTTTACCCAGGAGATGCGCTGCTGTGATTCAAAATAAAGGATTTCCCACCGAATACTAATATTGTTTTATGAAGCTGAGCTTTACTTTTGTGAATTAACTTTTATTTTGCCTATGTCCTAAATTCATGACCAGGCTTAAACTTGTATTAATCTGTATAATATGTAAATAAAAATTGGAAACTAAATATAGGTAACAAACTATTGTTGATTTTTTTTCATAACATTACTAGGATCTTTAAAAAATAACATGGATCTAAAATTTGTTCGATAAGATGTAAAAATTATCAGAAATATATAAGTGAAATGTCGTGTCTTAAATTCGTGGCCACCACTGTACATATTTTCTGTTTCTATATGTACTTGTTGTTTTTATTGATATTTAACTAATGAAACCTAAAATTTATTACTAAAAAAAAGTAGTCGGTTTGTGAATATTTTCTTGTAGACAAAAACTAAATTGTTATGCATGTCTTGCAAACTGTCTTTTTTCTGTTTTGGCTGCTTTAAATTTAAAAGATTTATGTACTTTAAATTATTAAACCACAAAAATAAAAAGACATTTTTAAATAATTTAAAGAGTTAAAGAATGTGTGTATAAATAAACCATCTCGTAATTTGGTTGGTGGTCATAAACCGAAAACAGAAACAGAAGTATCTAAGTAATTATAAATGCAAGACAAGTTTTAAAGAGCACCGAATATACAAAATATAAAAAAAAAAATAAAACAGATCAATATGATTTTTTTGTGTTTAAACCATAAAACAAAGAAATTCAAAAAAATAATTTAAAAAACAATTTTGATATTAAACTGCTAAAATGATTTCACTTTAAATAAGAAAAAATAAATTGATCTATTACTAGTGTTGAAGAGGGGGAAATACACAAAATAATTATTCAACGATTCAGTGGCTTTAGTTATATTTGATTATACCCTACAGAATGAGTAAAAATTTTGATGACGAAATAGTCGTAAGAGTTACCCAGTGTTCCCAAAACGTTTTATTTTTCCTTTTTGATTATTCTGTGAATTTTTTAATTTTCATCAGACTGTGACCCGAACTTAAAATTTTGATTTTGATAAATAATGTTAATATTTGGACAAAAATAAAATTTAAAAGAATTGTAGTATTTCAATGAAATTTTGTCACAATATAGATAAACTTGTCTTAAAACAAGGGATAAAAAAATCCCACTTTTTTGTACTAAAAGACACAAAATTTTTGTCTGGAGAAAACTTATTTTTATACCCACCATCAAAAAGATGGGGTATATATTGATTTTGTCATTCCGTGTGTAACATGTCGAAGGAATCATCTAAAACCCCACAAAGTATA